>APFE030452213.1:120343-134022 GCA_000404065.3 Pinus taeda | reverse complement strand
ATCTGATTTATATCAACAGTAGCAAACCCTAGATCAGCAGCATCAACATTAGTGGCTTCATCATCAAACTAGGGCAGATGATATCTCACAAACCGACCGTCATATCAGCATGATTCCACCACCAAAAGTTGTGGCTTCCAGAGGAGGTTCAAATCAACCTACAGTGTAGTTCAGATGAAGAGATATTCTAGTCCACATAGTTCAATCTTTACTTATGCATTTGCAGCTTCAGTTTCGGCCGCTTTCAGCTTCAAACTAGGGTAGTCGATATCTTGCAAACTATCCGTCGGATTGACTTGATTCCACCACCAAGAGTTGTGGCTTTCAGAGGAGGTTCAGATGAACCTACAATGTAGTTCAGATGAGGAGATCTTCTAGTCCACGTAGGTCAATCTTTACTTCTGCAGTTGCAGCTTCAGTTTCGGCAACTTTCGGCTTCACATGTGCGAGAGAGAGACCCTTTTCTGTGCAGTAGAGAAGAGACTCTTTTCTTCACAGTAGAGAGAGAGAGAGATGTGATGAGATGAGTGAGTCCAAATGAGGAAAATTCCTCCTGTATTTATACACAACATTGGTGTTTGAATAGATGCGACTATTGGGCTTCTGAGCCTACATGAGTTATAGGTCGGCTTGATAATAACTCCATAATCAAAATAAATTCATATCTCCATGAATACTTATCGGAATCGGATTATCTCTATATCAATCCTACACCTCTCGACAAGAGGAATCTAATAAAAATATTATCAACCATGAATAAGATGACCCACATGAATTTTTTCCCTGGTTGCCAATTTTAACAATTTAAATCTCCCACTCGATGACTTATTTTTGTTTCCATTATGGGACTGTCCTCGTATAGACAAGGCATCACCATTTTGGATCTCCATATTTTTCCGTCTCATCTCCTCCATCAGCAAGGATGAGACTATTTCATCAAACTGCAAGGTAGTTGCATTACTACCTATTGCAATAACCAGACTATCCCACGAATCTGGTAGAGAACACAACAAACTGATGCACTTATGTTCATCTGAAATTTTAATAACAACAGATGCTAACTGACTTACCACAGTATTAAATGCATTCAGATGCTCTATCACTAAGTCTCCATATTTCATCCTCGGGTTATATAGATTTTTCCGCAGGAACGGTTTATTCACCAGAGACTTAGATTGGTACAAAGTCCCTAACTTGTCCCACAAAGTCTTCATCGTAGCTTCCCCTGATACATTCAGGAATATTGAATCTGAGACAAACAATCGTATTGTGCTCTTTGCCTTCCGATCCAACTTCTTCCATTCTTCATCAGACACTCCCATTGGTTTAGTACTCGGATCTACCGCAATCCACTGATCTTTATCCACCAACAAATCCTCCAACTTGAGTTCTTACAACTCAAAACTCTGACCATTAAATTTCTCGATCTCTATATTTCCACTGCTTGCCATCTTCTTTCACCACCAGAATCAATCTTGCAAATCTCCCACTGAACATGGTCTAACACAGGCCCGAGCAAAACCCCTGAGCAACAAAGGCATCTCCTTGAAGCCAAAACTGCTCCGATACCAAATGTAGGTTTTAACCCCGTATAGAAATTACCTGCATACGAATTCTAAAAAACAGAAAATAAAAAATGCGAGAGCATAACACATAAAACAGATATACATAAAGATTTTCCCATGGATCCAAAAACCGGGACTACTAGCTTGATTTTTCATTATATTCCTTTCAATGTTATAATACATATTTATACATGCCGAATCATCCAATACCATGGACCGAAAACCATCGCGTCCAAAAACATGTGCGAAAATCATGCACAAAACCATAGGTGGGTCCGCCATCTAACATAGGGTCCAAACCAAAATTTTCCGGGGTGCTACCTTGGACCCATAAAGTGGGTTAAAGTACACCTCAACCCCCTGTGACCCACCCCCCCCCCTCCGCTACACAATCAGTGCAACGAAGGGGGGCGAAAACCCCCCGGCTAACTACGTGGGCTAGTCGTGGAAAGAATATAATACAACCCAACAAGGGTGAGTAGATGCACGATCAGGAACTTGCTCAATAGATTAAGAAATTAATCGAAGTGATAGACATGGAGTTGGTGGATGAACCATAGGATCAATATAATGACCTCATGCCGCATGCACCCGAGGTCACCCCTCAGACTCCACCACCTCTAGTATCAGAACCAATCCTGACCGAGCAAGGAGAGGTTATTGTCCTTGATGATGATTCGGTGATGGATGTGTACAATCTATCATTTGATGAGTTGCAAAAGAAAATTGTACAGGCGCAGAGAAAGCATTTCCCTGATGACCACGTGTCACCTGCATTTATGAAGGAAAGGGTGATAGTGCCAGATGTCAGAAAGCATCTAGTTTCCATGGTCGATGCCACCTTGCCTTATGAAAGAGCCTTGAACTCAAATGTCAAGTTCCTGTTAGCAAAGAATGAACAAATGGTAAAAAACTTGCATGAAGCCAGGCAGAAGGCAGAACAATCTGCAGGTTCCACAATGGCAGAGATGAGGAAAGTGGTACTTGTTGAAGTATCAAGTCTTGAGGCCACCATGCAGAAACTCTATGACATATTTTCATCATGCATAAGACGGTTGTCCATCGGTATGGCTTTCAGCAACGGAGAAAAATGATTTTCCAAACTCTCAAGGACATACATGTTATCATCGCCTATGTGCAAGAATGGACAATGAGGTACAAGGGAGCCATGATTCACTTGCCAAAGATGACGAAGCCACCAACAGAGCTAGACAAAGCTAAGATCCAGATGTTGATCCAAAACTATGAGCATCTTGCCCCATTCGTCAGCAGCATATAGACTTCATATGCACGATTTTATAAGAGTTTGGATTCCATGGTAAGAACGCACAAGATCTCGTCAATTGGTTCCCTCACCGAAGCTAAGCACAAGAACCAAGTCTAGCTAGAGATTGACAGGCACATGGAGCAGCTAAGGCAAGAGGCCACCAACGATGACTTGGAGTTGAGTGCACAAAACATGCAAAAGTACGTTGGTGGTCCTGCCATGGTCAAGACCATGTTGTACATGCTTTGGGATGATTTGGACAAAGGTTCCAAGACCATATACCTAGAATCTATGGAGGCAAGAGTGCACTATCAGAAAAACACCATCAAACAATTTGGGGACATCATAGCATAGTACTAAGCTTGGTATCAATACGTCACAGATAAGCATCATGTGGAGGTTGTCGAGATGGTTTTTCCCCAAACTTCTAAGTCATAGTGTTTTGTCTTGTTAGGTTGTGTTTAACCTATTTTGTCTCACATGGGTACATGTGGAAAATATATATTATTTGTAAATATGTTGCAAGTGAAATTCCAAGTGCCATTAGTGGAATGTGAATAGTCACTATTGTAATGTAATGAGTTATTTTGTAAAGAAGTTGAAGAGTCATGAGGGTATTCAAAGAGTCACAAACGGGAATGTCAAGGGTCACCCAACCCTTTGTTATAAATAGAACCTCATAACTCATAGAACAAGCTTTCAAGAGCCAAGATTTTGGCTAAGCTTAGGCTTAGAGAAGGGTTGGGAGTATTGTGATGACCCTTAGCTTCTCCACAACGTAGAGCGAGTATACTTCTTTGGAGGGGAAAGTGTTCTTGATTGTAATGTTCTACTATTGTGGCTAGTGGTTGTCAATGGTGTATGCATGGATGGAACTCTCACTTATAATAATAATAACTGAGCCAACACACTTTCATGCATATGTTGTTATTATAGTTGGACTATTATGATTGCTTTTGCAATGTATGTTGTTTAACTTACGTATTTTCTTATGAACTACTTTGTATGCAATTGTATGAATCTTGTTGAATGTGTGTTGTTGGATTAACCTATCACTTTGGTTTCTGGGATATTCTGCATTCCATCTTGTGATGTCATTCCGCTCGTGTGTTCTTTTCAAGCTGCTATTATTACAAGCTTCTAACGGGCACACTTCCTTTTTTCCTCTATGTGTTAGAAACCCCATGCTTATCACTTGAATCACTACAAGGTAACACACTTGCTTTCAACCAAATTCATCATACTTAGCTCTGCATGCTACCGCGGTCAAGGCACTACATTACCACCCACTGCTGGGACTCCTAGTCCAAACAATCTTAGGTCTAGTTGGGACTTCTTACTGGGGAGATCCCCTGAATGTTGGTGGGTCCAACACCATCAACATTTATGGCGCTGGAAGGACGGTCAGATGACAAGCTAATCCCTCAGAGTTTGTTTTGAATCTTTGCACATCATTCATGACTTACATCACAATCTCAACCCCGACATGTTTTTCTCATGATGGTGATTTCAATGTGTTGGTGGATGTTATAGATGACTTGTCACAACTTAAATATGATGGTGAAAGCAGAGAACCCCTGTTAGTTCATGCAGTTTCCTTTTTGGGTTTCTATGGCAGGAATGAAGTCCCATTGGACAACATTGCTTGTGGGGTTGTTCGCTTACACGTTCAAATGGCACATTAAGCAATGGTGTCTCACATTCCCCGCAGCCTCTATACACTCTTTCAAGCACATGATCAAAGAGTTATGATGTGTCTTCTTTCTTTATGATCATAAAGCACTTAATTGCAAAATTCTAAAATTGCGAAAAGCACCTGATGAATCTATTGTGCACTTTTATGATCATTTCCGTTGGAAATTTATGAATGAAATATTTCAATATCTTGTTCACATCTCTCAAAATCCACATGAGTTAGAATCTTTCAAACCCCTTCCAGCATACCTCGGTGTTAGAGCTTCTAAATCTGATACGGAAAAATTAGTTGTCACAAGTGACCCTCCATCCCCTTCTCATCAAACAGCAAGCTAGCTCTGCAAGGTGAGGTGGGAGAAGTTGTGAACCTACCTATTGAACTGTCACCATCTCCTCCTACCCTACCTGCTTTGGATTTCTGCACAAATTTGGACTAGCATCCTGATGGTTGTCATGTGGTCTCATCTTCTCAACCTCCGGCTTTTGGTTCCTTTTGGTGTGTTGTGTTCATCCATTCTGGACTTCACATGTGATTTCCACGAGGATCAACTTGTGGACGGAGTTGGTGTTGA
The DNA here is from genome assembly GCA_000404065.3 of Pinus taeda. NCBI lineage: Eukaryota > Viridiplantae > Streptophyta > Pinopsida > Pinales > Pinaceae > Pinus > Pinus taeda. The sequence goes on along the minus strand of APFE030452213.1, from coordinate 128,923 downwards.
AAATCCAACCTACGCTATCACTTTTTATGAGTATGTGTGGGAATTTGAACAAGAAGTCGTGGTGAAGGATGACCTCCTTCTATCTGCACCTCATCCGCTTTATCCTGACATCTTCTATGATTCTTCCATTTTTGTTTCCTCTTGTGAAAACTCATCTCTAGATGTTTCCACTTCTTATCATTCACAAAAAGCACAAGATGTCAATATGTCATTTGATTGTGGAGAGGACAAATCTGTCTTCCCGGATCCACTAGATCTCTCATCTTTCATTTCTGGAAACTCAAAGGTGAAATTTTATTTGAGCCACTCTTTTAGGCCAAGAGCCTAGATCACTGCCAAAATTGAATGACACCTTTAGAACATTAAGATAATAGGGAAATAATGATGAAAAAATAAATACTTGAACAAGCCCTTAACCATACCTCGACTAGCCATGACAGGAATTTCATCAACCCCTCTCTATGATTCGTCAAATCATAAGGATGTCATTGTTCGTCTTGAATTTTTTTATTGTGGCTGTCGTGATCTTTTCACTCATTCATTTGATCACGATTTTGATTCACCTATTGTTGATCTTTCTAAGCCACCAGTCTTCAATGATCCATCTTCTGATGAAGTAGGAACTCCTCAAGCTGTCGAGGCACTTCAGCCGGAGCTTATGGTTATGTCAGGGTCTCGTATCCTTGAGGTTAGTTCCACTTCCGATCGTAAATTTTTTGAATCTCCCCAGGCTCCTCATCACTCTCATGTTCACATTGAAGATGAATCTAGTTTACAGTTTTCGCATCCTCAACCGGAATCACACAATCCTATCGCTCATGCATTGCAGGAGTCATACATAGCAAGCACTGTTGCAAAATGAAAATTTTCCTCTTTCTTCATGTTTGCTTGTTTGTCAAGTTCAAAAGGGTGTACATGCTTTTCTTCCATGCACAATGTGACACAACACCATGATACGTCTACAGAGTGTTTTTCATCTTCTTTCATCTTTTTCTTTTCTGTGGATGCATTTAAACTTCAAACATTTTGGTTTGCATTGTTTTATCTTTCTTTTTTATTGGTTTCCTTAATATCTTTCTCATCAACCATGCCATCACTTACATGGTTCAACCAATGCGTCAGTGGATGCATTGGAAATATCACTTCACGTGAGTGGGCCCATGCTCTACTTAGCTTAGGAGTAAGAGTAGTGTTTTCTTTCTTGTTTTGTTTTTTTTTTACTTGGTTTTGTTTAGATTTTAATTCTTTCCCTTGCTTATTTGTTGTCTCATGCATCCACAGGATTAGTTTCAAATGAAACCGTGTTTGGCTTCTAAGACAAGCTGGGTGAAATACAAGAGGACTTGTATAGCTACCAACACTTTTTTATCTGTCTATTCCCTCTCTTTATGGTGATCTTTCATTTCTTCCAGACGATGATACCCTGATGAAAAATACGTTCCTTTCAAAGTGAGTTTTGGTGAAATCACAATGCTTGCACTTCTAACTAGTACCGCCTACTCTAATTGGTTTTCTATATTCGGTCAACCCTTCTCAACTCATTCAAGTAGAGTAAGGAGAGGGGGAAAACCTTAACAAGTATGTCAGAGGTATATATAAACATCCTTCTCTGAAGGGACAACCTCATCTACTCTCAATAAGTCGGGACCCCTCTTCTGCCTTATGAGTAAATAAGTGCTTATGCACAGTTCTTTGAAAAATGAAAAATGAAATGAAAAAAAATAAAATAAAGTTGAAAGAAGAGAAAGGATTCCTACGCTGAGAGGTGAAGCAAGTAACTTTTCCAGGGTATTTTCTAGGCTCACTGGTAGCGGAACAATGCTTGTGTTCTTGAAGTGACTCTGCCATGGTACTGTCCAGGCCTACTGGCAGCAAAGCAACACCAGAGATGAAACTAAAACTCTATCAGACTATATTACTTGTGCATAAATATACCCCTCATCCCCAATCAAAACAAATCAATTGACTTGGTTTTATATGTATGTTGTCGATAAAGAGAAAGGTAGGAACTACATCTTCAACTCAAGCTAGTGAAAAAGCTATGACGATCAATGAATCGAACAATACTTCAAGAAGAGTTAGACTTGCTTTACATGAGACAAGGTCTATACAAAGAGATGGAGTTCTACTAGTGTATCACCAATGTTGTAGCAGCTACAACCACCCTCCAAAATTTCCCCTATGTTTTGTTTTGGAGCCTCCCTCCTAAATCACAACAGTTGATCTCACACTCAATCAAGTACTTGTGCTTTGATTGAGCTTTATCTTTTGCATTATGACTTTTGTTTTCTCATTTGACTTATTGTCAAACCCACAAGTTGATCCCCTAACTTGGTTTCAACCCAGTTCCAAGCTTTCCTTAGTGAACTACAATCCTTGATGGCAACCAACCTTTCTCTCGTGAATTGCGCAGTCCAAGCCTTCAGCTCCAAAATTGGGCAGATCCAACTGATAACTAGCCTTCAGTTAGGAAATTGCACAGAGCATGACAGGCAACCCGAGCCACTCAGCATAGAAATTTCACCGAAGCTTTTCCCTTAGCAGTTGCCCAGTGCATGAGCCAATGAGTTGCCTAGTTCTCCCTAGAATTACGCAATCTCTCCAAGCAATGTATGGTAAAATTTTCCCAAAAAAAGCAAAAAAAGCATCCCTAAAAATAGGGTTGTATTTTTAGCAATCCAGATGCGCCACTCAATTTATTTTGGAAAATACTGCCAAGTGTCTCTTTTCCCCTTGATATTTGGCCTTCACATCTTAAACCCTAAACCGACCAAATATATTTAAACAATGCTGCTAAAGATCATTTACACATTTGATCTTGGATCTCTGGCATTCCCGAGCAGATCAAGGAACCTTCGACATAGTTGTCGCAACATTTCCGAGTAAGTTTTGTTTTTCTAGACTTTTGTCGTTTTTTCAATCGCTCTTGTTTTTTTGGCTTATGAGAGTGTTGTTTTACCCATTTTATTGAATGACCATTGGCATTATAATTTGTTTTAGATTTTAGAAGTATTGTTTTAAGTTTTGCATTGCCTTTCCTAAGCGTTGCATGCATTACCCAGTTTTTGCACTAACGATCGTTGTTGCAGCGATTCTCTCCACATGCTTTGTTTTCCTTTAGTTTCGTTAGTTCCTGCACTCGTTTCACTCACATGCATTATAATTCACTTACATCTTCACTCAGCATCATTCAATCCTTTAGATCTATTCAATTTCTCACTCCCCTTGGGCAAATTTGTGATTCCTTGGCTCGGATCTCGTTTTCCCGAGCATGCACTGCACATTTCTGGAACTCAGGGCCTCAGCTTTGGCTTTTGGAATTGCATAGAGGTTGCCTAGGCTTGGCTCCAACTGCACACTATGCAATTCTAGGAGCCATCCCCGAGCCTTGGTCATTGACTCTGTGCAATGCACAGTCTCTCCTAGCCTGTGCCTAGACTGAACTGCGCATTTTTTAGTTCCAGTCAATAAGACCTCCACAGTGACTACTAGGACTGCGCAATGTGTATTTTCAGCTAGCAGTCAGTCACCTATGAGAGCCAAGATTGTGCATTCCTTCCCAGCAATTTCCGAGTTTGTTGTTTGGTCTATTCTTGAAGTGATTTTGGTTTCAAGCTAACCTTTGCATGCCATTAGTGTCCTCTCTATCTCCAGGTACAACAGTTGTTGAGAAACTCTCTAGCAGTTACAGGTAACATGGCTTCCAAGAGAGCTGCATCAAATGTTATTGTCGAGAGTAGCACTTGGGAAGCAGTTGAATAGGTGTTAGTGAATTTTCCAGTTTATTTAGACACTCAGTTGTTCCTTGAGAAGGGCATGAAATTAACATGGCAGCAAATCAAGGATATCTTTATAGCAGACTTCAAGGAAGATCTAGAAGAATGGCAAGTTTATATCAGTGTCCATCGATCATGTTTACATAAGGTTTCATGCAAGTACCCCACCTTCCCATCTGTGGACATCATCCACTGGATTGTCTCACACACAGATCCAGAGACTATGACATTGAGCAATGTTAGTGGGATACAACTTGCCAACTTCAGGGCAGAGAACTATCAGCAGATGTATCATTTACCTCAATCATTGAATGCATGGATTCACTTTTCTATGTCATCCACAACTTTGCGGACACCAGAGATATTGTAAAGCGTTGTGTGAAAGAGTCGTCAAATTCAAAGTGACACCCACTCATGTTTACAAGACAAAGTCACTCAGGAAGGACTACCAGTTCTTGATCATCTTTGCATATCAGTTATATGGTCAAGAGAGCACAGAGACCTCTCCAGAAAATTGCGTGGTTGCGTTGGACTAGTTGGTGAATGATGGAAAGTCATTCAACTGGTCAGATCTACTAGCTCTTCAGTTCAAAATCCATGTGACTAATGCCCGGAATCCACCTAAGGATGAGTAAGTAATATTCTACATGTTTGTGTATTTACTTGATGCAATTAGTGCCCAAAATCAGTTTCCTGGTATGGGTTGGACATGGACACCAAAAGACATTGTCATCACCATTTATTGCAAGTTGCTTTCCGAATGCAGCTACTGAGGAGTTATGGCAAGGCTAGTTGACCATTTCATCATCCTGGTGTACAAGTTGATCTTTAAGAAGGATCGACCTTACATGTCCCAAGAAGCGATAGAGGCGATACTTAACAATGCAGATTGGTATGCCTCACCTGGTGGCACCTTCATCAGAGTATTTGGCGGAGAGAAGCCTCCGCATGTTCTGTTAGTCCCTTACAATTTCCTAGGCTGAAAAGGAGATATAGAAGGGTAACCTCAAACCACTTCAGCTCAATAGCTAGCCCTACTGATAATGAGAGGGATCTCTCAAAGTCTCTTATCAGTGAAATGACTTTAAAACAAATAATTTTTAGGCTAGATATGTATAATTGTTTGTGTATTGGTGAAAATTTAGATTTTAAGGTTTGTTGGACTAGAGTTTGGAGCCACAAATAGGTCTAGGTTGTAGGAGTGCAGAAGAGAATATGGAAAGGAGCTAGATGTCAGAAGACCATAGTGTATTTAGAATATTATCAGTGTAGTATAGAAGAGAGATTGAAGAAACTAATGAACATAAGTAAACATGATTTCATTAGCTTAGGAAGACATAAACATAACTATGAAAACTAGATAAACAGAGCTTGAGAACAAGAATTTTGTATATTTCACTATAAGGCACCCATAGAAAGAAGAGATATCATGTAGATAAAGATTTTTTAACTATTAGAAAATAAATAAAATGAAGAACAAACACCATGAACTCATTGGGCTAGAGTTCCTTAAAAATAGTTGCAATTGTCTTTGTATCAGCTGAAAATATGATTACATGCAAGCCTCCTCCACAAAAAGTCCAAACCTTCTATATGAAAGAGAAATGATACGTATAAACTCTCTTAGACCACTTTCCCACCTTCAAGACTCGAATTCCTTGGTGGAGCAACTGACTCCAAGATTCTCTCAACCAACAGGTGAGAGTGAGAAGGTGAAACTCAAACACTTCTTGGAGAGTATGTATAGGAATTTGCTTCCTTTATGAAGCCTAATAAACATCAAAAACAACCTATCATGTACATTTATTCATGCCTACATCACCTAGCCTCGAAACAAGTGCCATTATACAAAGAGTCTTGACTTTGACTAAGTCAAACTAGAAACTAGAAATTTTACACAGTGAAATTTACAATTTAAAACACAGAAAAATGCAGAAGCGCAGCCTCGACTTTGAGTTGATTTTTAGGTGCCTTCCTGAGGTCCAAATGTAGATCTGAGAGAACAATCAACTAGACCTTCAAGTTTAGTTTCTAGAACAGTTTGATTTTTTAAAATGACCCATGGGAAGGCCTTCAAAAATTCGTTCTCCCAAGGTCACTCTAGGAGCGCAGTGCCTGTCAAAAAAGGGTCAATAAAGCTAGTTTTTTGCCACTTTTTTCCATTTTTCTCAAAAAATAAGCCACCTCTGGAAAATCTAAGCAAATGAGTTTTTAGATGATGGCAAGAGCTTTCCAAATAAGTAGACTTTTCCTGAAATAGATGCCTAAATAAGAAGCACAGCGCCAAGGTGCTACGCTCCTGGAACTGCTAAATTTCTGAATTTGGCTTTAAAATTCACAAAAAACCAAAATTGCTCGGAATTTGCTCAAAATTGGCCAAGAGCTGTAAAATTATGTATGTTAAGTCCTCATAGATTCTTCAGCAAGCATATCCAAGTTTACTTCATCCTTTTGGTCCTTTTTGGCTTCTTTGAGCTTGTTTTCAAGCTGCTTGACCTTGACATTGCAAATCATGTTTTGAGCCTGGTAGTGGTGCGCCATGTGCCTTAGCACCTGATTGTCTCTGTTTTCCTTCTCTAGAAGCTTCTCTAAGTGATCATTCACCCTGTTGAGCCAATACTCCTTGTCTTGATTGACCTCAAGAGAAATTATGTCCTTTAGGTCTAGCTCTTCATTCAGCAAAATGTGTTCCTCTTCTACCTGAAATGCCCTCTTCAGCCCTTTTGTTCTTGGCCTTTTCCTCTTACCCTTCCCTTGTGTTATTTCAATCTCACTTGACTCTATGACTGCTTTTCCCTTGCCAACTTGTTGCAATAATTTGGTTTGCTCTTTTTCCATGATCAATTACTTCACTTTGAGCTAACTATTCTCACGTTCAAGGAATTAAATGATGTACCTTGCTCTCTCCGTGTTTACTGTGAGCTCTTTGATCTGATAGTATTTATCTCTAATCATCTACTTCATGCTTAAATTCTGATCCTTTGCCTCTAAATCAACTAGCTCGAATTCATGTTCAACCATGTATTTATCCCGCGCTGCTGATCCCTACTTTGCTAATGTGGAAGGCTTGGCCCCTTTCTCACCATGAGAAGCAAACACAAGCTTCTTCCCTCTCTTGTACATTCTGGTCACCTCGAGCTTAGGTGCTTTGGTTTTCTCAACTGAGTCGCTAGATGACTCCACTTCCATTTGTTGTGTCGATAGGCTAGATGGTTGAGCTGCCACATTAGTTTCATGCCATTTGAGAGTTGTTTCCAAAAAGGTTTCCCAAGTCATACCTTTCTCTGCACGTTGATGAAGGACTATAGTCTTGATCAAAGTATGATGTAAAAGGCTAGGGTAGTGCTCCTTGTTCTTCATCTGAATCCTCTCTGACGTTTTGACAATGCTCACGCATAGGTAGTTGCACATATTGAGTGGCTTCTGAAAGGTAAAGTGCATTAGGAGGTGAATATGATAAGGATACAATCTAGAGAATCTTCCTTCACAAGTAAATAACTTCATGATAATCTTCATCAATAGGGCATACTTCTCCAATAAGTACCTGAAAGGCATAACATGCGCATGTTTTTCCCTTTATGGTGTTTTGAAGAAGGGTCTATAATACTCAAGATCTAGGCTCATCCCCTTGAACCAATATTCAATGTTGTCTGGTAGCCCTGTAGCAAGTAAAATGGAGGCCACTGGAAAAGTGAATTCAACACCAGCAACAACAGCGCTTTCACCTTTCAACTGAGTTGCAACCCAATCTGTTAATTGTTCATTGAAACCCACTTCACTCACCCTTTTGCAAAAATCCAAGCAATTCACATCTTCAAAGCATTGTTTGATAAAGGAAGATGAGTTGATTTCACTGCAATTTGATAGCTCATATCTGAGGATTTTCCCTCCCTTGTGATGTCTCTTCCTCTCTGGTGAAGATTCTGCTTCAATGATGACAAAAACCCTAGCAGCAGGAAAATGAAAAAAACTATGAGGTATGAGTGGAAAATGGAATGAGGGAAGGTGGAATTTGATAATGTAGGTTTTAACCCTGTAGAGAAATTACCTACATACGAATTCTAAAACACAGAAAATAAACAATGCGAGAACATAACACATAAAACACATATACACAGAGATTATCCCCTAGATCCCAAAACCGGGACTACCAGCGTGATTTTTCATTATATTCCTTTCAATGTTACAACACATACTTATACATGCCAAAGCATCCAATACCATGGACTGAAAACCATCACGTCCAGAACCATGGACCGAAAACCATCGCGTCCAAAACCATGTGCGAAAATCATACACAAAACCATAAGTAGGTCCGCCCAACCTAATATAGGGTCCAAAAACAAAACTTTTTGAGGTGCTGCCCTAGACCCCATAGAATGGGGTTACCTGCACCCCTCAAACCCCCTATGACCCCCCCCCCTTCGGCCCAGCTACGCAATCGGCACAACGAAGGGGGGACGGAACCCCCTAGTTCACTACATGGACTAGTCGTGGAAATAATAACACAACCCAACATTCTCCCACTTGTTGTTTTCTTTCCACAGGGGGCCACAAGAGAGCTTAGTCATTTATCCAGCCCTGCAATGCTCATTATTTTTCTACACCAATAGAACTTCTCAAAGCTTGTAGACTTTGCCAATGCATCTGCAATATTCTTCAAAGTGTCCACCTTTACCAGCAACACCTTTTTGTCTTCTATCATATCCCTCACAAAATGATATTGAACATCAATGTGCTTTGTCTTTGAATGGTAAGCAGGGTTCTTTGCAAAGAAAATTGCACTTTGGCTATCACAGTCTAT
>APFE030452213.1:8608-117625 GCA_000404065.3 Pinus taeda | reverse complement strand
CTCTGTCTGATTTTCCACTAGAGCCTTAAATTCTTTAAACCTATCAAAGACTTCAGATTTCTTCTTAAGGAAATATATCCATGTATTCCTTGAGAAGTCATCTATAAATTATACATAGTACACAAACTTACCCAGTGACCTTCACAGGTCCAAACACATCACTGTGCACAAGCCCGGAAGATTAATTGCTATGATAATTCAATGGGGCTTAACGGCAATACCTCACTATCACCGTCAAATTCAATTTGGTTGGAAATCCTCCTTAAATCAGATGAGGTGGAGGAAATCATGTTGCAGGTTTCTACTCTACCACTTTCACCAAATAAGATAGTGACGGGAGGGTAAAAGTACCCATTAGGGAAGGATCATTAAAGAGACCTACTCCAACACTTTGAAGTGACAACGAGGGTCCGTGTATCAATGGAATGCTTCCCGTAGCCTGTGAACTATTGACAAAGAAGGCTAACTGATCAACGACTGTGATTCCACCCTTAAAAGGGAATGCAATAGTACGAAAGTACGTGGAAACCATAGCAACCATAGCATATACCCAAGGCCATCCTAGCAAAATGTTGTAATCGAGTGGTCTGTCAACTACCTCAACTTCAACAGTAATTGTTTTGCCCCATAGTTCGATTTGCAGGTTACTCAAAATCCCACACGAAGTATATGTTCTTCCATCAAAATCTTTCAACACGGTTGGTGATCGTGACAACGGCAGTGAACCAAGTGTTTTCCAGCAGCTCATGGACATAATGCAAGTAAATTCCCCTTCATCAATAATAGTTCGTTGAACATTCTTATTGAGAGCTTTTACTTGGATTAGAAAATATAATTGCATCGGTAACTGTGGTGAATATCCCGCATGGTTAAAAACTACAAGATTTGAATTCGTAGGATCTATTCCGCCTATTGCTGACAGTAAAGCCTGTTTCTGGGAGGGACAATGTTGCAACACCCCGAGTGTCGACATAACTTAAGGTGATTGAGCAAGATCTTCTACTATGTTATAGTTTTGAGTTGCTCGAGCCTGAGGGTTGAATGTCGATTTATGCACAACTCCTTTTGGTGGTTTTATTTTCAATTCAGGTACAATAGGTGGAACAACTTCAGATGAAGTCAAGGTCGAAGGATTGGGTTAATCAATGGCCTGATTATTCAACAACGACGGATTTCCATAATATTTGTTTCTTGTTGACACCAAAACATCATTTTGAGGTTTTGTGATGGATAACATGAGTACTTGGGATGTGGAAGCATGGTCTGTTGCAACCAAATGTGTTTCTGGGGTTGGAAATGGATCTGTCAACACTGCCGATGTGTTTGAAGTCCTTAAAAGTTTAGAGAGCTCAGAGCAATGTGGACAATCTCTTGTATAATGCTAGTTATTACATATCAAACATGGATAATGAGGTTTCCTTGCCACGGTAGAGGAATCAAATGATTTCTCTGGAAGGGAATTTTCTTGTTTATTTTTGTTCTTCTCCATTTCCTTGCCTACTGGTTGCTTTGGATTTTTGTCTTTGTCAGGTGACACGGCATTAATATCTGAGGCAAGAGTATTTTCTGATGCATTGGTAGTTTGATTGGAAACAACAAGAGTTTGACCAGATGGTCTTCCTGCTGATTGTGTGCTTGAAGAACCGATCACACCGTCATCAGCATGAGAGTCCTTACTCGATTGTGGAGGAGATGGAACAGTGAAAGCTAGTCGAGGTGCATTGGGAACTTTATCATAAAGTGTGTTGGATTGTGTGTAAATTAAATCCAAGTATTGGGCACGAGAAATGACTTGCTCTTCTGTGACAGCTCCACCTTTTGCCACATCCTCGGTGATTGATGGCAACAATGATTTTATGAACCACTCAGCTAAACGCTGATCAGGAACATATGCCTTAACCATTCGATGACGACACTACCACTCATGAATGTGATCTGATATATGGGTAGCAGTAATCTATTTAAAGTTGGTTAGGAGTTACGATCCAGCGTCATATCTGATAGGTAACTGGAAGTGGGTCAAAAAGGTAGTGGCTATAGTGGTGAAGTTGTCGAAAGAAGCTCTTGGTAACTCAGTGTACCATTTAGCAGTTGGACCAATAAGTGTTCTTTGGAAAAGACAAAGTCTGACCAAATCTTCATTAAAGGAGTTAGATGAACACCATAAATGAAAGGTCATAACATGATTTGATAGGTCTTCTCTAGGATTTTCGTTAAACTTCGGAATGTCAGATGGTAACTTATGTGGAATTACCAGCCACCAAGGTGCATATAAGATTGGATCATTAGTGAATCGATTTAAATCTGGTAATTCTAAAGTTGCTACAAATGGAAACTGTCGATTCAAGTCAGGTTGAACATAACTAGGATATGATGGAATTGCCTGGGCAATAGGTAATTGCATACCGGCATAGGGCATCTACATTTGGTAACCTTGGCATAGTTGTTCAACAAAACCAGTGTAAGGTGGTTATTGATAACTAGGTTGAATAAGTGGTTGTCCATAACCTACAAAGCCTTGTTGACCTTGACCTTGGTAAGCTTTAAATTGACCAAAGCCAGGTTGAAACTGTAAAACAAGTCCAAACTGAGATTGGTATTGTTGGAATTGGGGTTGTTGAAATTGACGCTGCCACGGTTGTTGAATCAATTGTTGTTGTTGTTGGTATAACTGTTGTGGATTCAATGGTTGTTGTTTTCCGGTAATGAGAGCTTGGCCAGGTTGTGAATAAACTATACCAATGTAAGCCTGGGTCAGTCCAAATAAGGGTACACTAACCTAAGTTTGTTGTTGAACTCCAGAAACAAGTGGTTGTTGTACAACAACTTGAGGAATTTGAACTTCTTGACTTCAAACTTGTGATTGCAAGGTAGAAGGATCAGTTTGAAGAGGTTGAGATACAACAGTTTGAACTTGTGATTGTGTACAGTAGTGACAACAAGTGTAGTAGGAATAGCTGACACGGTTTGCATTGGTTGTGTTGGATACACAAGCCTTCGTTGAACTGGCATTGTCGGTTTCCATTGACAAACTCTAATTCCAGGTTGACCTGAATACTATGGGATATTACCATATGGTAGTCCCCCAGAATAAGGAGGAAAAGGAGAATAAGCATATTGCTCTCCACATGGTGGCAATCCAGTATTTAATGGATACATAGGTCTTAGTTGACCAGATTACCAAGCTTGACACTGATATGCAAGATCAAACTGTTGAGTTCCCATTAGAGAAGAACCAGATAAAATTCTGGTTGAGGACAAGGGTGATGACCATGGTGTAGAAGCAACCCCTGAGTGGGTTCAGGATAATGAGTGGTAACCAACCGGGACGGACGATTCACCATACAGGTGCGACTCAAGTGTGGTAGAAAACATCAAAGAAGTGACAACAGATGAATCTATTGCAGTTGCATCAGATGATATAGTTTGAGATGTCAATGGTTGTTTAGCCATAGTTAACTGACCCAAAAGTTATCCTAAAGATTCTATGGGTACTTGAAAAGAATCAGGATCAAATGAAGTGAATCAAAAGTATTTGAGTAAAGATAAAGCACAGTTCCAAAGTGAAATGGGGTTCCAAGTGTGGAATCTTCTTCCAATCCCCCCTCTATGGCAATCAAACCTGATGGAAGAACTTCACCATCAGGCCCGTAAAATATTTTTGGTCTTGGTGAAGTTGAAGTTTCAATAGTTACTAATGTCTAAGGGGTAATCGGTAAAATAACAACTTTTGAATGTTCAACTTCGAAGTCCAGATGTTCCGGTAAATGAACAACAGTTTTAGTAAGAGGTTCCTGAACAACTTCAGGTTCAGATGTAACTTCTATTTGAACTAGGATTGTTTCTGGATTAACTTCCGGTTGAACTTATTCAAATTCAGAAGTACTTTCTTATTGAGAAATCTCAAGTTGAGGATCAACTTGTAGTTGAACAACTTCAGTTACTGTTTCACTAGGATCAGTGTTAATGTCCTCAGATAATTGTGAAAATTCTTCTTCAGGAACGAATGTACCAGAAATAGTTGGAGTAAATGGAGTCTCTGTACTTACCGAAATAGATGATTAAGGTAATTGAGATGAAGAACTAGGAGTTCTTGATGTACTAGACTCAGTTAAGTGAGACCGCGTTGCCCGAATTGGTGTCACTTCAAGAGGCAAAGGCAATTTGCTCACTGTTCTCCGTGAACAACGGGGTAGGGGTTGATGTTCCTCCACAATTATTGATTAATTTTATTATCAAAAAACAAATAAACAAAAAGGGGTATACTAGGCAAAAGTTTTACCAAGCAATTGTGAACTGCAGAATACCTCCTAGCTAACCAAGAAGTATGAATAGGCAATCTCCCCAAATGCTGTGTTCAGTGTATCACAATTTATAAGGAGACCGACTTGGTTACTTAGGGATGGATAGCAACCTAGAATTGTCCTCCCATATATGCCTGAAGGTACATGGAGGCATAGTCCGTATAAGCGTTGTCTAAAGAAAAACCACACAGCGAGAGGATTCCATATACTTTACGTATTGTAACACCTCCCTATATACCCGAAGGTACATGGACGAGCTACGATATACTCACGTACGTGGAATGAAGTATCACACTTGAGATGTATTGCAGACAAGTTAGTGACATATGCTTTGTTTTATGATGTCGGAACACATCTCTAGCCTAGAACCACTAAATGTTTGCGTTAATGACAATGCTTCATTAGGTAAATTGATGTTTATTTTAAGTTGATCTTACTTAGTAATTTTCCTATCAAGTTCACCACGTACTATATTTAGAAATTCCTAGGAATGAAACTATCATGATAAGAATTCTTTCCATTCAATTTAACGATGAAAATCCTAGCTACTTAGGGATAGAGCAATCAGATTTCTTTTGATCAAAGAGCAAAGAGCACATTCTAAATGCAAATTCCCTACACTGTTCCTTATCAACACACACAAACTTTTTCAATGCAACATACATTTATTTCTTTTCAATTTCCCTTAATGTGAATGAACAAAAAAAGGAAATATGCACAATCGATCAAAAATCTCTTTTCATAAAAAGGACGATTTTGCGACAATTTCTTTTCAAGGAAAGGAAGACTTTATGACACTTTCATTTTCAAATAAATTAGGAATTACAACACTTTCAACGAAAAGACTAATCATTTGCACACATTAATCAATTGATCTTTCATGAATCAATATTTGATGGCAATTCAGTTTTCGAAGGAAAATATGATTTTACAACACTTTCTTTCACTAAAGATCAATCGATCAAAAACTAACTTTCAACTATAGATTGAAAATGACAAAGTAAATACATAAGAAAAATTTATCAGTCCTAGTCTAAGTAGGGCTAGATAAGGAGATGAAACACTTTTTCAGAGACAAGACATCATTGACATTCAGTAAATCTTTCAAACAAGAGAAAATTGGCTCAAAAACTTCAGTTCCTAGATGGGAAACTGACCCTCAAGGGATCAACGCAGGCAACAGTGAGAGACAGTGTGTTGAAACACACTCTACCTATGCAAGAAGTGCATTGCAGTGCATCGTGTCCTTCATTGGGCTGCACTGGTGACAGTAAGCAAGTTTGAAGACAATTTGGCATAGTTTTTGGCTCAATTTTCAATGAAAGAAGACTGAAATTCAATGAACGACCATAAGTACAGTATGTAGAAATGTCTTAAGAGGTTGATAAGCTACTAAGATGGATGATCGCTCCATAGTGGAGTCGCCAATTTGTTTTGGGAAGTTTTAGTGTCTACGGATAAACACTTAAACCCCTAGACTAGTAGCTAAGTCTAGAACAACAATGCAAAGCATTCTCTACTTTTTCTATGATCAACAGATTAAATAAGAGGCAAAGAAGCCTACTTGTAGCTTTCGCTTACTCCTTATCTCCCTTGATCAATTACGTCGCTCCTCTTCGTACTTAATCCGCTTGAAAAGTACCTACACATAGACAGAATACAAAAACCGATCAAAGCATATGATAGTGATCTATTGATTAAACATAGCATGGAATGAAGTACATGATACACATATGAAAGCATAAATGAATAATACAAGCATATGGAAAAAACTTTGAACACTTTATTACTAAAAGGAAGAGTTACAACCCAATTTGCTCAATTCAGCATCACTCCTCTAGTTCAATCCCATCATCTCCTTATAACAAGCAAGACATTTTGACATCATTACAATACTTGAAATCAACTCAAGTCTCATACTAACAACATCTCTATTAAATTGGAAACTAGGGCCAAACTCCATGTGGGTCAGCTTATTTATGACAGCTGATATTTTTATTGGATCCCTCTCATCGAGAGGTGTAGGATTGATCCAAAGATCATCCGATTCTGATAAGTATTTATGGAGATATGAATTTATTTAGATTATGGAATTATCATCTAGTCAACCACCATCTTGAGTAGGCTCAGAAGCCCAATAGATGTGTCTAATCATCACCTACATGTTAGTATAAATAGAAAATGATTTGAAGTCATTCGGAACACACCTCAAGTGATCTCCTCTCCATGTCTTGGTTTTTTGGAGAAGGAGATACACTAATAGATAACGCAGTAATGATCATGCCCTAATGGATAACGCAATGATGATACCCTAATAGATAATGCAGTCATGGATAACGCAATCATGAAACAAAAGGTAGCCACAGTAACATGGTGAACCCACAATTGAAAGAAACATTTTTCAAATGAAGAATCTTACCACGCTATTCCTACACACTGAGCAGACAATCCATACGCTGTGATGAAGGCATATCCACGCAGCGAATGGTGACCATATCCACACAAGCACATGAGGATGTTCACGTTGCAGATAAGGATAATCCACGCAAGTAATATGGAATGCTGCCATATATCACGCAGTCACTATATCTTAGTGCGTTGGTCATATAATGCATGGAAAACACTCATATATTGTCCAGAGACTCCTTCCACGCAGCAATAGATACATATACGCAGGCAATATATATAACTCAGGCATATATATATTCAACGCAGTCACTCAGGCATATATGTATTCAACACAGTTACGCAGGCAATAGATATAACTCAAGCATATATATATTCAACGCAGTCACTCAGCCATATATATATTCAATGCAGTCACTCAAGCATATATGTATTCTTCGCAGTCACTCAAGCAATATATATAACTCAGGCATATATGTATTCAACGCAGTCACTCAGGAAATATATATAACTCAAGCATATATATATTCAATAGGCATATATAGATTCAATGTGGTCACTCAAGCAATATATATATATACACGCACAGCTTCATTCAGCCAATATATATATATATACGCAGTAATGAAAACAGATGACTGTAGATGACAGCATGATTGTGTAGTTTGAGACTGCATGGAGGATTTCGGAACTATAGCCTAGCTGCTTTGCTAGGCTGCAAGCCATAGCAAGTAGCTAAGGCTGATGATAGTGTTGCAGCATGATGATGCACAAGTAGCATGATGATGATGATTCATACTAGCAGGGGCAGCGTATGCACAGGCAGCATGATGATGATGATGCACATGCAGCATGATGACGATGATGCATGAACAGCATGATGTATGGGCAGCATAGTATGATGCAGCATGATGGTGCTACACGGTAAGGTGCAGCACTATCATAGGTGAAGAAGTCACCTTAGAGAATTAGTTGAAGCAATATGCCTTCAACTGATCTCTATAGATATCATAACTCAAAGTATTGACTTCTATTGTAAGTGTACTCTCTCTCTCTTTCTCTGTTGAACTTTGAAGAACACAAAAGAAGAATTGACCAAGGGTTTCCCCACACATTTTGGGGTTTGTCCCTGGCTAGCACCACATCTTGTGTCCTCTTGTCTTGGCATTTCTTATGCGATTTATATTTATGTTCTATCTGCAGTTTATCTTAATACTGACGTGATTGCTAACTGTGAAAATTTAAATAAATTGCTCTAGCATAGAACATACCATAACTTAACATGGAAACAAAGCTGAGGTGAAGACAATTCCCAAACAAGAGTGAAAGAGCAATCATCAAAGACAGTTGGGACAAGATAGAAGGATCAATGGGTTCCTCATAATTCACCTAGAGTGAAGTCGAAGCAGAGAATGTTATCAGAATGACACAGTGGCCCTTATACAAAGGAGTGTCTGAATGGCAGAGATGTAGGTCATCAAGGACACGGCCGACCCTTCAAGGAAGCAAGGAACCCCAGGAATGGAAGTCGAAGGTTTTAAGGTGGCATTCATCAATGAAAAGGTACGTGTTTGAAAATAGAATTTTCAAAGATTCTTTTTAGTTCAGGGTTGTATTAAGTTTCAGGAAGTCCATTGGAGATCATGTCCATTGACACATAGCACTGGAGATCTGCGAGTCAGATGGTGACAGGGAAGCCTGAATTCAAAAGGAGCATGAAAGTACATGTCTGAGATGTACCAAAAGAAAAATCTTAAAGGGGACCATTCCCCTCATGTAGTTAGTCCATAGGTTTGAAACAACCCGTGGAGTTTGAGATTCATAAACAGGAATATCATGTATGCATATGGAAGCAAGCCCTCTATGGCTTGAAGAAAAACACCCCGGGCGTAGTATGAGAGGACTGATAGTTGTTTGATGAAGCTTAGATTCACTAAGGAGTGAAACAGATCCAAACCATTATCCAAAGGTTGTGGATGATAGACCTCTCATACCAGCACCTTATGCGGACGAAATATTTCTGACAGTTGCAAACCCTCTCATTTGCAAAAGTAAAAGGGAGTTGGATTCCAGACATATGTTTTGCAGTTAGCATGGGGAGCTCATATTTGGTTGAGCCTCAATGGATTGGTGCCAGGAATCTTTTGAGATGTCTTAAGGGCACAATCTCTCATGGATTGAGATACACTACCAGAAATATGAAACTGCGTGATTACTCTAATGCTGATTAGGCAGGCAATGTGGAGGATCACTAGAGCATTTCTTAGTGTTGTTCCTCTTTGGATTTTGCTTCTAAGCAGGAAGCATAAGTCGGTTGTTATAAGCATCGCCGAGACCGGATACATATCTACGAGCATGATCTCGTATGAAGTTGCCTGGTTGGGGAAGCTCTTCAGTGAGCTATTTGTACACATGATGAATACCATTGAGATTATCTGTAACAACCAGACGTGGGATTCGATTATTGAGGAATCATGTATTCAATGATTGTTCTAGCAGATAGACATCAAATACTACATTATCTAGTATATGGTAAGTCGATGAGCAAGGAGGCTCCATCGCACTGAGATGGTGTACAGGTTGCTAAAGCCCCGGGGAAAAGATAAAATCTGTGATTTTCCCAAACGACTTGGAGTCGTCAAGAGACCCTTGTACGAGGGTCCTGTATATTACATACATTGAGCTCTGGGAGCTCTGAGGGCTTGTGGTTCTTCCTGGAGCAACGTACGACCACAGGGTGACTCACCCTCCCCTGGTGGTGCGCACTGGGGCAAGATGATTTGCTCTCTTATGGGACAAGATGATTCGCTCTCTTGTGGAACAGGATGATTCGCTCTCCTATGTAGCAAGATGATTAGTTCTCCTATAAGGCCTAGATTGATGTGTTCTCCATGGCGATTGTAGTAAGATTGGTGTGTTCTCCTATGAGGCCTAGATTGATGTGTTCTCCATGGAGATTATAGCAGGATTGATGTGTTCTCCTGTGAGGCCTGGATTGATGTGTTCTCCATGGCGATTGTAGCAGGATTGATGTGTTCTCCCTATGAGGCCTAGATTGATGTGTTCTCCATGGCGATTGTAGCAGGATTGATGTATTCTCCTGTGAGACCTGGATTGATGTGTTCTCCATGGCAATTGTAGCAGGATTGATGTGTTCTCTTGTGAGGATGGGATTGATTAAGTTCTCCTGTCAAGGCATCCTACCCATGCAGTTTGGGACTCATGGGAAGTACCTCTTATCTGATCAATGAACAAGGAAGTGAAGTTAGGGACCATATTAGTACTGATGGACACATCACTATATCTACCGTACTCCCTACACTAGGATGACCTCCATTGATCTGGGATCAATGATACTGGTCTGGGACCAATGGTAGGAGTTGTACCATACTATGACGCTGACTTCGGGTCGATTGAGACTGGTTTGGGACCAGTGGTACATACTCTGAGACTAACTTTGTGTTCACTATATCTACCATACTCCCTATGCTAGGATGACCTCCATTGATCTGGGATCAATGATATTGGTCTGGGACCAGTGGTAGGAGTTGTACCATACTATGATGCTGACTTCGGGTCGATTGAGACTGGTTTGGGACCAGTGGTACATACTCTGAGACTAACTTTGTGTCAGTGTAGTACTGGTCTAGGACCAGTGAGAGTGGTACATACTATGACGCTGACTTTGGGTCGATTGAGACTAGTCTAGGACCAGTGGTACGTACTTTGAGACTAACTTCCAGTCAATGGAGAATGGTATGAGACATTCTCGATCATTTCTTCTTCTTCATAGTTCAGCAGAGCCAGAGCTAGCAGAGCTTAGCAGAGCATAGCAGAGCTGAGCTGAGCTGAGCAGAGTAGAGCAGAGACAGCAGAGCTGAGCAAAGCAAAGCAGAGCCAACAGAGTTGAACAGAGCCAGTAGAGCTGAGTAGAGAAAAATAGAGCCAGCAGAGTTGAGCAGAGCAAAGCAAGCAGATCTTAGCAAAGCTGGGCAGAGCAGTGCAGGGCACTGATGGCAGAGACAGTACAGTCGGACTTATGGATCAACAGATGGAGTTCTCCCTAGTTGAGAGGGAGTATTAAATTGGTAACTAGGGCCAAACTCCATGTGGGTCAGCTTATTTATGATAGCTGATATTTTTATTGGATCCCTCTCATTGAGAGGTGTAGGATTGATCCAAATATCATTCGATTCCGATAAGTATTTATGGAGATATGAATTTATTTAGATTATGGAATTATCATCTAGCCGACCAGCATCTTGAGTAGGCTCAAAAGCCCTATAAGTGTGTCTAATCATCACCTACATGTTAGTATAAATAGAACAGGATTTGAAGTCATTTGGAACGCACCTCAAGTGATCTCCTCTCCATGTCTCGGGTTTTTGGAGAAGGAAATACACTAATATATAAGATAGTCATGATGATGCCCTAATGGATAACGTAGTGATGATACCCTAATAGATAACGCAGTCATGGATAACGTAGTCATGAAACAAAAGGTAGCCGCAGTAACATGGTGAAGCCACAGTTGAAAGAAACGTTGTTCAAATAAAGAATCTTACCACGTTGTCCCTACACGCTAAGCAGACAATACATACGTTGTGATGAAGGCATATCCACGCAGCAGATGGTGACCATATCCACGCAGGCACATGAGGATATCCACGCTGCAAATAAGGATGATCCACACAGGTAATATCGAATGCTGTTATATCTCACGCAGTCACTATATCTTAGTGTGTTGGTCATATAACACATGGAAAACACTCATACATTGTCCAAAGACTCCTTCCACGCAGCAATAGATACCATATATATATAACTCAGGCATATATATATTCAACGCAGTCACTCAGACATATATGTATTCAACGCAGTTACATAGGCAATATATATAACTCAGGCATATATATATTCAAAGCAGTCACTCAGGCATATATATATTCAATGAAGTCACTCAGCGATATATATATTAAACGTAGTCACTCAGACATATATGTATTCAACGCAGTCACTCAGGTAATATATATAACTCAGGCATATATGTATTCAATGCAATCACTCAGGCAATATATATAACTCAGGCATATATATATTCAACACAATCACTTAGGCAATATATATATACATGCACATCTTCATTCAGGAAATATATATATATATGCAGTAATGAAAACAAATTACTGTAGATGACAGCATGATTGTGTAGTTTGAGATTGCATGGAGTATTTCGGAACTATGGCCTCGCTGCTTTGCTAGGCTGCAAGACATAGCAAGCAGTTAAGGCTGATGACAGTGTTATAGTGTTGCAGCATGATGATAATGATTCATACTAGTAGGGGCATCATATGCACAGGCAACATGATAAGCAGCATGATGACGGTGATGCACAGGCAGCATGATGTATGGGCAGCATAGTATGATGCAGCATGATGATGCTACATGGTAAGGTGCGGCAAATGGACAAGGTGCAGCACTATCATAGGTGAAGAAGTCACCTTAGAGAATTAGTTGAAGCAATATGTCTTCAACTGATCTCTGTAGATATCATAACTCAAAGTATTGACTTCTATTGTAAATGTACTCTCTCTCTCTTTCTCTGCTGAACTTTGAAAAACATAAAAGAAGAATTGATCAAGGGTTTCCCCACACATTGTGGGGTATGTCCCTGGCTAGCGCCACATCTTGTGTCCTCTTGTCTTGGCATGTCTTCTGTGATTTATATTTATGTTCTATCTGCAGTTTATCTTAATACTGATGTGATTGCTAACTGTGAAAATTTAAATAAATTGCTCTAGCATAGAACATACCATAACTTAACAATCTCCCTATAATTCAATAATTTCCAGCCCCTGATTACTTGAATGAGTGGTCTTTTTATAGATGAATAAAGGAAGTTATGCCATAAATGGTTATAATGGATGCCCTCCCAAACTTAGAATTTAGTTCCATAGAGGAAGGGATAAGATATTGATGTTCCTTAACGCCCTTCCTCATCCAAATACGAGCTCAAAGGAGTAGATAGCCTTGAGAAACTTTTAGAGGCATCCAATGGATAAGAAATCTTTCAAACCCGCATGGAAATTCGCTCAAATTCGCCCAGCGCAGGCCAAAGAGAGACCAAGTGCGTTGCATAGCACCCTATCAGTGTATGGTTTGCATTACAGTGCACCCTAATGAAGGCCTACTTGCATTGATCTTCTTAGAGGCAGTTTCAGGATGATTTTAGTCATGAAACTTCTTGGAAAGCTAGGCATTCTGATGGTTGACTTCTTTAGGGCATCTAACAACTGAATTAGGGTTTGATGGGACCTAATAGTATTGATCTGTAAGTTGGGGTTGATGTGCCCAAATGGATCTGTAACAATTACTCATACCTTCTACCATACCTTTACCATGAAGTATTTGAAGGCCCTTCTCTCCAATATGTCCAAGCCTTTGATGCCACAACATGGTCTTCTCTCCAGAAACCACTAGATTTTCTACTCTACTTTCAGGAACCACAGGACTGTTGCACCCATCAACAATAATGCTACCTTGCAGCTTGTACAGAGTTCCAATTCGAACTCCCTGCATCAATACCAGTGCAACAATGCCCCCAAAACCATCTTGCAAGTATCCTTCTCGAACACTATTTTTACACCTACATCATCCAGCTTGCTTATAGAAATCAGATTTCTGACTAATGCAGGAATATGCAGAACACCCAGAAGTGTTCTAACCCTTCCACCTTGCAACTCCAACTTTACTTTTCCGCGACCAGAGATTCTAGCCTTCCTTTCATCCCCCAAGAAGACATCACCGCCATTATATTTCTCATACTCACATAACCACTCTCTATGGGGAGTGAAGTGAAAGGATGCACCTGAGTCAATCAACCATGCCTCATGATCTACATGTGTACTTGAAGAAGCTAAGTACACATCCCCACCTTCATCTGAAGTGGTTTTCGTCTCTACAGAAGAAGCATCATCAGATCCCTTTCCTTTATTAGGAGCTTTAGATTTATAGTCCCTTTTGTAGTGCCCTTCCTTTCTGCATTTCCAGCACACCACCTTTATAGGTTTTCCTAGAGATTTAGATTTCCCTCTAGATTTAGATCCCCCACTCAATGACTTGTTTTTGTTTCTGTTCTAGGACCATCCTCATATAGACAAGGCATCGCCATTCTGGCTCTCCATATTTCTTTCGTCTCATCTCCTTCGTCAGCAAGGATGAGCCTATTTCATCAAACTGCAAGGAAATTGCATTGCTAACTATTGCGATAACCAAACTATCCCACGAATCTAGTAGAGAACACAACAAACTAATGCACTTATCTTCATCTGAAATTCTAATATCAACAGACGATAACTGACTTACCACAATATTAAACGCATTCAAATGCTCTATCACCAAGTCTCCATCTTTCATGCTCAGTTTATACAGCTTTTTCCGTAGGAACAGTTTATTCACTAGAGGCTTAGATTGGTACAAAGTCTCTAACTTGTCCCACAAAGCCTTTGTCGTAGCTTTCCCTGATACATTCAACAATACTAAATCTGAGACACACAATCGTATTGTGCTCTTTGCCTTCCGATCCAACTTCTTCCATTCTTCATCAGACACTCTCGTTGGTTTAATACCCGGATCTACCATGATTCATTGATCTTTATCCACCAACAGATCCTCCATCTTGAGTTTCCACAACTCAAAGCTCTGACCATTAAATTTCTCGATCTCTATCTTTCCACTGCTCGCCATCTTCTTTCACCACCAAAACCAATCCCGCAGATCTCCCACTAAACAGGATCTACCACAAGCCCAAGTGAAACCCCTCAGCAAAAAAGGTGTCCCCTTGAAGCCAAAACAGCTCTGAAACCAAATGTAGGTTTTAACCCCATACGGAAATTACCTGCATACGAATTCTAAAACACAGAAAATAAACAATGCGAGAGCATAACACATAAAACACATATACACAGAGATTTTCCCCTGGATCCCAAAACTAGGACTACCATCTTGATTTTTCTTTATATTCCTTTCAATGTTACAATACATATTTATACATGCTGAAGCATCCAATACCATGGACCGAAAACCATCACATCCAAAACCGTAGACCAAAAACCATGGCGTCCAAAACCATGTGCAAAAATCATGCACAAAATCATAGGTAGGTCCGCCCAACCTAATATATGGTCCAAAAACAAAATTTTCTGAGGCGCTACCCCAGACCCCATAGAATGGGGTTACCTGCACCCCTCAAACCCCTTGTGACCCCCCTCGCTATGCAATCGGCGCAACGAAGGTGGGGCTCCACCCGCTGGTTCACTACGTGGGCTAGTCGTGGAAAGAATAACACAACCCAACAGATAAAATGGTAAAGGAGGTTTGAAAGAGGTGGAAATGAAATATGGAGAGTTTATGAAAATGAGTGGAAGAGCAATGGAGGAATGATATTCTTGTGAGAAAGAAAAAATAGACTTTTTAGTGAAAGTGCCCAAAAACCCTAGGAATGAACTAGGGTTTCACTTTTAAAGAGGTAAATTTTTGTTTTGAGGTTAATTGAGTGGTTTAAATAGCTTATCAAACATGTATATAGGTGTAGGGAAACATTTTACGTGTTTAAAAACCAGGAAATGAAAATTGTCATCATCAACCTATCATTTTTCATGAAAAATTCACTATAAAACCCTAATTGGAAAAATCATTGGCATGAGATGATTTTGAAAAACGAAGAAGTGCAATGATGTACTTACTTGTTGCTTGGCTTAGGAAGCAATGAAATTAGGTTAACAACCTTAAAACTCAATTTTGGGAGATATTTGGGAGTTTCCTGGACACTCTGGCCTGAGCGCAACGCAGTGTCCCCACGTGCAGCACCAGGCCTCCAACTGCAGTGCAGTCTTCTTAAGCGTAGCACCTTGAGATTTTTTCCAGTTTTGCCTATGGAAATGAGTTTTTCTCTCTTTTGGGTAGGAGAGCTTGATAAACAAGAGTGAAGGAGAGGTAAACAAGACAAGTTTGGGGCTTTTAAATTTATATAGGCAAATTTATTTCTCCTTTTAAAAAGAAATGGGACCCACAAACCCTTGAAAAACTGATTTTTGTTATTTTTACTTTTGAAAACAGAGTCACCTTTAATGTTGAAACTTGAGTTGTCTTTTCACTTTCCTGAGCATTAGAATTTCTTCTTCTGGATATTTTCAAACTGAGAATATGATGAATGTGTGATACTCAACAAATCAATGTCAAAGAGCAACTTGTCATTCTCTATTCACTGCTGGATTTATACATGGTAATGGTGGACCTTGGAAACCTTAATGACTTAATGGAGGACCTGAAACTGAATGGAATGATGATGATGATTGTATTTCCTTTATTATGACACCTTCATAGAAATGTGATAGTTAACCAGCATGAGTGAATTCTCAAAAGACTAAACTTTAGACTAACCAAACAATGATCAAATTTAACTGCTTAAACCTAGTGACATGACAAAATTTGATTTTGAAAGCCCTGACAAACTTAGTAAAAGCACATTTGATCCAGGTGATAGGCAAACAAGACTGACACTAACATGTTCTACCATGGTATGCCATGAACAAGTTGGTCATGCAAGAGGTTGCATATCACCTCTCCACAAGGTTATTAGTAGGATTGCACAGGAAGAAGGAGGCACCATGGCCTGCCCTTCCTTTATGGATCAAATTGTACGATATTAAGAGCTTGAAAGATGCGGATTTCAAAGTTAAGGAGATAGCGAAGTTCGAGTTTGGCACCAAAGACTTCAATCCGTATGATCCCCATGATATTTTCAATAACAATTATGCTAAGGAGTATTATCCATGGATCCACTGGACATGTCATTGGGCAAAGGAGGACCCTTGGAGGTATTGTTACAACTACTCCAAGCTCAATGAACCGGTCAATACAACCACAACATTGAAAGCTACTCTGCAGGCAGCAACACGCAAGAAGCAACAACAACAATAACATTAATAGGCAACAAACTGGCGTAAGACAAGGGTAAGAGGAAGATTGTTGAGAACCCAGAGGTTGAACAAAGCTACAAGTTCAAATAAGATCCTCTCATTGAGAAAGCAGCTTTGGCAGCGAAGGAAAAGAGGCAACAATGCTAAAGAGGGCAAAGCGAAGGAAGAAAGAAAAGAAAAGGCTAGAGGAAGCAAAAAAGAAGTTGCAGGAAACGGAGGAGAAGTTGAAGGAAGAGCAGGAGCTAAGAAGGAGAGAGTCTAGTGAAGAGAAGCAGAAATAGGAATAATATGAAAGGCAAGGCGCGATGACAGAGAAAATTGTGCCCATACAAGTTGAGGAGTCAGAACGAGTAGTTGAAGAAGAGGGTGAGTAGATGCAAGATCGGGAACTTACTCAGAAAATTGAGCAATTGATCCAAGTGACAGACATGTAATTGGTGGATGAACCACAGGTTCAAGACACTGACGTCATGCCACATGCACCCGAGGTCACCCCTCAGTCTCCACCACCTCTAGTATCAAAACTAGTCCTAAGCGAGCAAGGATAGGTTGTTGTCCTTGATGATGATCTGGTGATGGATGTGTATAATATATCATTTTATGAGTTGCAGAAGAAGATTGTACAGGCGCAGAGAAATCATTTCCCAAATGATCACACATCACCTGCATTTATGAAGGAAAGGGTAATAGTGTCAAATGTCAGAGAGCATCCAGTTTCCATGGTCGATGCCACCTTGGTTTATGCAGGAGCCACGAGCTCAAATGTCAAGTTCTTGTTAGTAGGGAATGAACAGATGGTGGATAACTTGCAAGTGGCCAAGTAGAAGGAAGAAAAATTTGCAAGTTCTGCAATGGAAGAGATGAGGAAAGCGATACTTGCTAAAGTATCAACTCTTGAGGCCACCATGCAGAAAATCTATGATGGATTTGTCACCATGCATAAAGTGGTTCTCCATCTATATGGCTTTCAACAATGGAACAAAAGCTTATCCAAACTCTCAAGGACATACATGTTGTCGTCGCCTATGTGCAAGAAGGGAAAATGAGGTACAAGAGAGTCTCGCTTCACTTACGAAAGATGATGAAGCCGCAAGCAAATCTAAACAAAGCTAGGATCTGGATGTTGATCCAGAACTATGAGTAGCTTGCCCCATTCGTCAATAACATATAGACTTCATATCCACGGTTGTATAAGAGTTTGGATGTCATGGTAAGAACCCATAGGATCCTGTCAATCGGTTCCCTCACCGAAGCTATGCACAAGAACCAAATCCGGCTAGAGATCGACAGGTACATGGAGCAGCTAAGGCGAGAGGTCAAAAACAATGACTTAGAGATGAGTGGAAATGACATGCAGAAGTACATTGGTGGTCTTGTCATGGTCAAGACCATGTTGCACATGCTTCAGGATGAGTTGGACAAAGGTTCCAAGAGCATATACCTAAAATCTATGAAGGCAATAGTCTGCTATCAGAAAGACACCATCAAGGAATTTGGAGACATCATAGCACAGTACCAAGCTTGGTATCGATACATCACTAAGAAGCATCAAGAGGAGGTTGCCGAGTTGGTCTTTCCCCAAGCTTCTAATTCATAGTGTTTTGTCTTGTTAGGTTGTATGTAGCCTATTTTGTCTTACATGGGTACATGTGGAAAATGTATATTATTTGTAAATATGTTGTAAGTGAAATTCCAAGTGTCATTAGTGGAATGTGAATAGTCATTATTATAACGTAATAAGTTATTTATAAAGAATTTGAAGAGTCATGAGGGTAGTCAAAGAGTCAAAAAGGGGAATGTCAAGGGTCAACCCACCCTTTGTTATAAATAGAACCACATAGCTCATAAAATAGACTTTTGGGAGCCAAGCTTTTGGCTAGGCTTAGGTTTAGATAGGGCTTGGGAGTATATTGACGAGCCTTGGCTTCTCCAAAGAGTAGAGGAAATATACTCTTTGGAGGAGCAGATGTTCTTGACTGTAATGTTCCACTATTCGAGTTGGTGGATGTCAATGGTGTATGTATGGATGGAACTCTCACTTATAATAATAATAACTGAGCCAGCACGCTTTCATGCATATATTGTTATTGTAGTTGGACTATTTTGGTTGCTTTAGCAATGTATTTTGTTTAACTTACACATTTATATATGAACTACTTTGTATGCAATTGTATGAATCTTATTGAATGCGTGTTGTTGGATTAACCCGTCACTTTGGTTTGTGGACTATTCTACATTCCAGCTTGTGATGTCATTCTACTTGTGTGTTCCTTTCAAGTTGTGTACTATTACAGGCTTCTAAGGGGCACAATTCCTTCTCCCCTATGTGTGTTAGAACCCCCATGCATCTCACTTGACTCGCTGCAAGGTCACACACTTACTTCCTACCAAAGTCATCATACTTATCTCTGTGTGCTACTGTGGTCAAGGCACTACATTACCACCCACTATTGGGACTCCTACTCCAAACGATCTGAGGTTTAGCTGGGACTTCTTACCAGGGAAATCCCCTTAATGTTGGTGGGTCTAGCATCGTCAACAGGTGCAAAACCCCATCCTTGGGTTCCAAGCCCACAAGTGACCCTTGTGGTGCTTTTTCCTCCAAACCCTAAACCCTGGGGTTGGGAGTACCTCCCAAGCTACACAAATCAACACTCCCTCTTAGCGAGGGAGGTACTTCCCAGACTAGGAAGTAACTCATCATCATCATCACTACTCACAACACTTTCCCAACTCTTGCTGCTCACAATCACAACAATCCCTATACAATGAACTATGCCCTTCTCGGAAGTGTCGTTGTCACTGCTAGAAACACACTTCTTCTTCTTATCCTGTAACATATTCCACTCTCTCCATGATTTCTTCTTGGTTGTTGTAGGAGCACCCTTGCTCCCCATTGACCACGCGCTCTTCTTGGACTGTAGAGTCTCCCTATGAATCTGCAAGCTCCCTCTCGAACTAGACTCCCTCTCAGTCTCTAGAACCTGGACCTTCTCGGGAAGATGTACCTTCTTCTTAGGTACCTGTACATACTCCTCTAAAGCCTGCACCTGCTCCACCTACTTCTTTCCATGATCCACAGGCTTGCATGTCAACCCGTAGAGACTGTGATCTCTAACTTCGAGTATAATCCCTCGAACTTAGAGCCTTTGGGTCAAATTCTTGCCTTCCCATCCTGGGACAAAACCTCAAACCCCTTCCTCTCTATCATAGAAATGGAAATCACGCTATATCTAAGTCATTGTACAAACAATACATCCTGGACCTACATCACACATCCTGTTTCCATCCTGAATGGCACAACTCTCAATCCTCGAATCTCCAACTGACTCTTGTTGCCCAACACCATGTGCAACTTTGAGTCCCATTCACTAGAGTCTCAAAAACTTCTAGTGACCTTGTCATATGCTTCGTCATACCGATGTCCACATACCATCCATCCTCATTGATAGTACCCTGCGAGAAATGAGAAATCATAGCATATTCCTCCTCTTCCAATATCCTAGAAAGATCATCTATCTCAACTGAAGTGGCAACACCAACGGCCTACTTTCCTTTCCTTTTCTCATCATCTCCCTTCTTCTTCATCGGACATCTCGACGAATAATGACCCATCTCGCCATAGTTGAAACACTTGACTTTACTCAAGTCCTTCTTTTTCTTACCCTTCATTCACGCTGCAAGTGCCACATCATCATCGAAAGACTTCTTCTTTAGATGAAGATCCTTGTCTTGCAACTCTTCCTTAATGAAGTCATCCCACAGCCTATCCCAGTCTGGCATATTTTCCCTAGCAATGATCCCTTTGATGAGGGGCTTCCATTCCTCAGTGAACCCTTTCAAGGAAATCCTTACCATATCTTTAGCTGAGATAGTCACACCGATGGCAGCAAGCTCATCTTTGACCTAAGACAAACTCATCAGATACGACATCACGCTTTCACCCTTTATCATCTTGGTGGACTTCAACTTATCCTCCAATACTAGTACCTGGTTCTCGTTCTTATTCTGGAACAAATTTTGAAGAGCCATACACATATCATGTGCATTGTTCTTCATGTACAAATGAGGTGTTAGAGCATCCTTCACACCATCTAGGATGATTAATCTCGCCCTCACATCCAAATTTTCATATATTTCCAGTTCCTTGGGGTTTGTTGGTTTCTTGATCCCTTTCTCGGCGAAATCCCAGATCATGTTGACCTGTAAGACCAACTTGATCCTTTCCTTCCAGGTATTAAAGTTGGACAACCTCTCCAACCTGTCCTCATACCAGAGACCTGCCTACAACTTCAACATTACAATGATCCCTTCACTTACAATGTGACCAACTCCCTCTCATGATGTACTTCGTTGTGCACAACTCTGATTTACTTACTTCCAAAGTAGCTCAGACACCCTCTGATACCATGTTGAATTTCCACGACCTTGGGTCTAATTTAGAGTCTTAAAATCATTGACGCTACCAAACCAAGAATTTCAACCATAAATAATTTTGCACAGCGGAAATATAAAGCAGTAAATCACATATGCACAAATATACACACTTTTTTTAACAAAATTGTACAATCACCAATCTTCGTTATATTAAACCAAATCTGAATAATACAATAGTTTATGGTATACAAGATACAATGACAAACTTCGTTGCAGCTTCTATGTCGTATCTTATCTTGTCAGTCCTTTGCTCCCGTACTTCTCACTAGATTCCCCTTAGTCCTTCAAAGGACAACACGTCAAGACTCCAAGAGGGCTGCCTCCTAACATTGTTGCATGTCACTTCTGCTACATGTACACAAGCTCATAATTCTTCTTTCTAGGTTAACCGATTCCCGAGCTCCAATCTGCCTTCTAGTAGCCTCTTTCATCCATCAAGGAACTACTCATAGACTGCCAGTTTAAGGCTACTTTGGGCTATCAACATGCTACCCCCCATCAAACCAATGATGCCCAATACTTTACTGTCGGTTATGCCCCTAGAATGGACTCTACACCTCCTCGAAAAGTTCACACGGCACCAACAGGTTGCAATATCAAACTGATCCAAGAACATGGATCCAACACTCATCAACAATGTCGTCCAAATCTGTGTTGTTATTGTTATAACTGTGACTTATTATGGCACATTTAGTTGTTGTAATAGCCCCCAATCAGCCACCAAAACCCTCCTTGGTTGTGGCCTGGTCTTGAAGAAATGTTGGCACCCTTGGTTGTTGTCCTGGGCATAGACAACCCTTAAACAACTCTATGATGCCCTCCAATGATGAGATAGGGCCTGCGACCCACCTATAGCATCATACATTACCCTACCTCCAAGATTCATGCACCCAAGAGCCTCTACACACGCTGAAACAACCTTCTCTTACCTCGTCCCTCTAGGGAGTTTCCTTGGCCTCCCCTCATAGCAACTCAATCCTCAAAATAACCCTGAAACAAACCTCAAAACCCACACTACCTTGTCTCCTCCTTTTTGCGGCTAGGGCAGAGAATTTCTTCTCTCTAACAACTCTTTCTCAAGTGTGAGTGTTGCACAAATGGATGACTAAATGACTCCAATTCACCCTTTATTTATACACCAATAAAGGGGCTCCACAAATTCATGAGGAGACAAATTTATTGGACAATTTTACTTCAAGCTTGCATGACTTGAATACCAATAATTATTTGTCAACTTTAAAAATTCATTTCTCCACTTCTACAACTCGGAATTCGACAATTCTCGAAGTGTTGGATTCTTCTTTCCGCCCTCTATCATCTCATCCCATCACATATAAAAATGTGCTTCCAGAATTTCCCCAAACACGATTGAGTGCAAAACCCCATCCTTGGGTTCCAAGCCCATAAGTGACCCTTGTAGTGCTTTGCCCTCCAAACCCTGAACCCTAGGGCTTGGAGTACCTCCCAAGCTACACAAATCAACACTCAAACTAAGCATGAATTGCATATTGTAAAATACAAAGAACAAGTGTATTGAAACTATAGAACATTAATCTTTATCTTAGTAATCCAGAAAGAAAGAAATGTTCACAAGCCTCTTCGAGCGAGTAACCTTCAAATGAGCATAGCTCCAATACACTAATAATGCTAGAAGAAACATTACAGAGCTTCAAAACTCTATAGAGAGTTTCTCACTACATAAAGCCTAATATAATTATGGCACCATCATTAATGAGTATCATTTACATAATAAGCCTTATTATAAAAATAACCCAAGTTTGCAGTAAATAACTACAAACAACAAAACTTATTCAAAGAAGATGGCCTCATAAATTGATCAACTAAATCCTACCTAGTCAAACCCTAACATCCATACTACATTATTGATATGCTAGATTTGTTCCTCACATTTTACAAATGCCACACTATAGATTATGCTCGATTACCATATTGTAAATGCATATAAAAACAACAATGAAAAATATAAAAGCATTCAAATAATGTGTTACTTCTCAAAACAATATATAAATTAGAGTACAAGCTAATGCGACCCGCCATTTTTCAAAGATTCTTTGCATTCCACTTTGATTAAACTCCAACCATAAGTTAATTCTAAAATGGGTCATAACTATGTCCTATATATTGTGATGTATTTTATTGACTAGTTTAATTAAAGTACTCCCTCGTAGTTATTATTAAAACACATATTTTATTAAAAATATATATATATAGAATTTAAAAGTTAGACCATCCTACTTATAAACAAGTGCTACGTTATTTCCTAAATATAAAAATAAGCAAGTTCTAACCAAGTTAATGATTTTATTGTTAAAATATTTATAGCTAAGTTTTAACATTGTTTAAAGAATTAAAAATTGTGACTTAAAATCAAATTTAAAGAATAATATAATAAGCCAGTTCTAACCAAGTTAATGATTTTATTGTTAAAATATTTATAGCTAAGTTTTAACATTGTTTAAAGAATTAAAAATTGCGACTTAAAATCAAGTTTAAAGAATAATATAATGTTTATTATACTAAACTATAAATATTTTTTTTTTCTTCATGGTGATGAATATATGAATCTTTTTAGTGTTATTGTTTTCCACTATATTAGAATTGTTGAAATATGTAACTAGCTTTGGTTTTCATAAATATATTTGAGACACAGTGAAATGTATTAATCAAAAGAATGAAGAAAATATTATTATTATTAGTATTATTATGACTTATAACTTATTAAAGCATGGGTTTCATGCTTGGGTCATCATGTTTTAGGTCAAAGTCTCCATTGATGACTCATAGGATTTATTCTGAGTTATTAGAGTCATTATCCATTTAAAGAGACCCTTCTTGGGCTTTTGAATCATGTCAAAAGAATTAATGTTGATTCAAATAAGTTATTTGTCACATCCACAAGTCGGCCTCAAGGAGATCAAGTCGGCTTTAAGAAGGGAAATCTGACCTCACTAGAATGCTCTATCTACAGGGCAGTTCGAATTCATTTGGAGAATTCACTTTCTCTCTCATACATTCGATATCTAGAAGAAAGAAGTTGGGAAGTGTGAAGTTGGAAAAGAGATGGAAAAGGGTGTGAAATTTAGAAGGAAGAAGACATCAAAATCAAATTTTTGGCCCATCTATCTCTCACTCAAGTGGATTATCTAGGAAGATCAAAGTTTTTCTTGTATAGTCAAAGTTGTTGTTGTTGTTGTTGCTCCCAGTTGTTTGGTCGAATCTACTACTACAAGTTGTTGTTGTTAGGTCAAAGTTGTTATTGAAAGGTTATCATTTGCAAGAAGGAAGAACGGGTTGACTTGGTGTGGAAGAAGTATTTTTCTAGGTCAAGAATGTTGGATTATCTTGTGAAACTATTGAAGGAAGAATTGTTGAATAGGTTTCCCCCTAGATAGGGGTTTTTCCCTGGCTATCTGCGTACATCTGGTGTCTTTGTGTTATTGTTTTGGTAATTGGTTGATGAACTAAAAGATAAAAGAAGAACATAAAGATAAAAGAATCACAAGTAATTGTCTATATAAAAAATCTTTCTACTTGTTTTATTTTCTAACATGGTATTAGGGCTAAGGTGAAGAAGGAAAAAGGCAGTTTGAGAATCCACTGAAAGGAGTCTAAGAAATCTCAAAAGGATTAAACAAGGGATCATATAAGGAGATCTTATAAGGGAAGAAGCTTACTACCTTCAAGGACAATGTCTAACACAATAAAGAGTGAGAACAAATTGGAAAGAACATCAAATTACAGGGCATGGAAGAGGAGAATTGACCTAATTGTTGATGGTCATGAGTCCTAGGGTTTGGAACTAATCCCTAGCCAAAGTTTGATTCCTAGGATGATAGTATTTATGAATTCTAGGGTTTTGTAACTAAACGTTAGTAGAAGTCAATTTCTCTAATATGTGATGACTGGTGTGATAATATGAGATTCATGAAAGATTGTTGAAATTCGAATCTGAGTTGTGATTGGTTTTGATTTTTGGAGCTTAATGGCTCATGTATTAAATATAATGAAGGTTGTTATCTTGATTAAGGTACTCGAAGTCTTGATGATGAAATATAGGGTTTACGGCAAAACCCTCACATATAGTTGAAGCATAAAAGTATGTGTTTCTTTTTGTGAACTTAACTAAGTTTTGATTTTTGATGTCTAATGTCGAATGTTTCCATTATTGTATTCTGATATAGTTAACTTCATGCTTCTATATAAACTTGGTTGTACTTGTTATTTAAGTCGTGAAGGAACATAATCTTCAAGATAATGAAGATGCTTGTAAGTAAAGTTGATATGATAAGCATGATGAAGAAAGTTATATGAATGATGATGGTCATAAGAAGGATGGAAGCCATGAAAGATTCTTTGAAGTCGTAGAAAAGAAGTTGATCTCCCTAAGTTAAGAGGGAGCTTGGATGAAAGGAATCCCCCTAAGTTAAGAGGGAGCTTAGATGAAAGGAATCTCCATAGTTGAGAGGGAGGGCATATCATAGTCATGATGGATACCTTGAAAGAATAAATTGGAGAATACATTTTGAGGAATTGTTGATATAAGGAAAGCAAGATCTAATTGAAGAATATGTTGCTACATGTGAAGTAGGAAAGGAAGATGTATGATTGAGGAATCTTTTGTCAAGATTCGTTCGAAATTCCTACTGTGATAAATTGAGAAGCAACATCTAATTGTATAAAAGACCCCTAAGGTTTTTGTTTACTTATGTACATTTGAAAGTTTGTTACTAATTGGGGTTGTGTTCGTACAGGTAAATCTCTCAGAGGTTTGATAGCATGTTGGTTACACAAGAGAGATTTGTTACCGATCTGTTTGATCGGGGAGAATTTGCTATCAATTGGAATAATCTAGAGTGTTGAGGCTTTGTGTGTAAGACATGTTGCTTGGGAGGATATTTGGTCGGCTTTTTGTGTTGATGTCTGGATCCCGAAGTAGGAAGGTTGGCATTGGTCATAGAACTTTGACCTCAAATATGCACTTGGATCCCTGGGTTGATGGTTAGCAAGTAAGTCTGATGGTACCTAGAGAGGTTGAAAGCTTTAGTCCATCTTAGTCCCACCTAGATAGATTTCCCTAGTTAGAAATCTATTCCATGGCATCATGAGTGCCTAAACTGTTGAAGGACCTTGGATAGATTGCCCTAGTCAAGGACTAGTCCATGGCATTACGATGCCTAAATTCTTCATGGTTCATGTGTTTTGAGATCTTCCTTGTACTTGTGAATACCTTCCTAGTTAAGAGTGGGTGTTGAAATATGTAACTAGGTTCGGTCTTCATAAATGTATTTGAGTCACAATGAAATGTATTTATCAAAAGAATGAAGAAAATATTACTATTATTATTATTATTATTATGACTTGTGAAAGCATGGGTTTCATACTTGGGTCATCATGTTTTAGGCCAAGGTCCCCATTGAAGACTTTTAGGATTTATTCTGAGGCATTAGAGTCATTATCCATTTAAAGAGACCATTCTTACGCTTTTGAATCATGAATAAAGAATTAATAGAGTCAAATAAGTTATATGTCACCTCCACACCAAGTCGGCCTCAAGTTGATCAAGTCAGCTTCAAGAAGGGCATTCGACCTCACTAGAAGGCTATATATACAAGGCAATTCAAATTCCTTTGGAGCATTCACTCACTCTCTCATAAGTTCGATATCCAGAAGAAAGAAGCTGGGAAGTGCGAAGATGGAAAAGAGCTAGAAAAGGGTGTGAAATTTGGAAGGAAGAAAACATCAAAATCGAAGTTTTGGGCCATCTATCTCTCACTCGAGTGGAGTATCTAGAAAGATCGAAGTTTTTTTTGTCTAGTTGAAATTTTTACTACTGCTGCCACTGCTATTTGCTAGGTCAAAGCTGCTACAAGAAGTTGTTGTTGCTAAGTCAAAGTTGTTATTCAAAGGTTATCATCTACAAGAAGGAAGAAAGGGTTGACTTGGTGTGGACGAAGTCTTTGTCTAGAGGTTAAGAGTCTTGGATTATCCCGTGAAACTATTGAAAGAAGAATTGTTGACTGAGTTTTCCCCTAGATAAGGGTTTTGCCCTCGCTGTATGTGTTAAAATTAGCAACTAGGTCCAAACTCCATGTGGGTCATGTTATTTATGGCAGCTGATATTTTTCTTGGATCCCTCTCATCGAGAAGTGTAGGATTGATCTAAAGACCATCCAATTCCGATAAGTATTCATGGAGTTATGAATTTATTTGTGTTATAAGACAATTCGTCAAGGTCAGCCAGCAACCAAATAAACTCCACATGTGCTCAACGTTTTAATATAAATAGAGGTGTCCTTCAAGTCATTTCAACACACTTGGGATCTCTTCCTCTCTCTACTTATCTTTGGGTTTTAGTAGGAGGAGAAATCCTAAGGAATAACGTTACCTTGATCCAGAGGGCAGAACGCCGGAACTGTCGAAAAAGCCGGAAATGCCGGAACTGCCAGAAAAGTCAGAAAAACTGGAATTGCTGGAAAAGACGAAACTGCCGCAAAAGCCAGAATGCTAGAAAAGCTGGAATTGCTAGAAAAGCCGAAAAAGTCGGAACTACTGGAAAAGTCGGAACTGCCGGAAAAGCGGGAAATGCCAAAAAAGTCAGAACTGCCAAAAAAGACAGAAAAGCCGAAACTGGCAAAAAAGTCGAAGCTGTCGGAAAAGATGGAAAATCCGGAACTGTCGAAAAAGCCGAAAAAGCCAGAAATGCCAGAAAAGCCAGAATTGCCGGAAAATCTGAAAAAGCCAGAAATGCCAGAACTACCGGAAAAGCTGAAAAAGTCGGAACTGCCGGAAAATTTGGAACTATCGAGACCGCTAGAACTGTTGGGAACAACCGAAACTACTAGAACTGCTGGGAACAGCCGGAATTGCCAGAACTACCGAGAACGGTCGAAACAGCCAGAGTATTTGTCTCTAAAGGAGAGCAACATGCAAGGGACAGCTAACTAACATTGGGACAGTTGTATGGTACTTAGCAACAAATACACCAAGCATGAAATGTTACAGCTAGCATTCAAGGGACAACTAGCGTGCAACAACAAGCATGCTAGGGACAACAAGCAAGCAAGGTGTAGCCAACACATAGGTCAGGATGGCAACATGGTGCAGCAATGGCATATAATGCAGTACAGTGACGGGTACATTCATGATTAATGAAGCATGACGAGATGCAACATAGTGATGATGAGTGCAGCATGGTGCAGCGCGGTGAGGTGCAGCATGGTGACGAAATGTAGCACAACCATAGGTGAACGAGTCACCTTGGAGAATTAGTTGAAGCAACTTGTCTTCAACTAATCTCATGTATCATCTTCTTAGAGATGATCTATTCTCTTATCTAGATAAGTCAAAGTGTTGACTTATGTTATAAACATACCATCTCTCTCTCTCTCTCTCTATTGAACTATTGAAGAACATATAAGAAGAATTGATCAAGGGTTCCCCACATTAGGGTTTGTCCCTGGCTAGCGCCACATCTTGTGTCCTCTCGTCTTGGCTTCTCTTCTGCAATTTATGTTTATGTTCTATCTGCAGTTTACTTTAATGCTGATGTGATTGCTAATCTGGAAAAGATATGGAGCTAACTGTGAAAATTGAAATAAATTGCTCTAAGCATAGAACATGCCTAAAATTAACATGGTATCGGAGCTGAGGTGAAGACAATGCCTAAGCAAGAGCGAAAGAGCAATCACCGAAGACAGTTGGGAAAGGACAAAAGGAATAGTGGAATCCTCATCCTCTTCAAATTCACCAAGGGTGAAGTCAAAGCAGAGAATATTATCAGAATGGCGCAGTGGAATATGGCCTACCTAAAGATCACTTCATTGGAAGACTAGATCTCAAGGTAGAAATAAAGGCAGATAACTAGATCGGCCATTATGCGAAGGAGTGTCTGAATGGCAGAGACACATCACTTGACGATGATAACAATCATTCTAGGGACATATTCAATGATCAAAGGAACGACAGGGAATGCAGGTCATCAAGGAAATGTCCGACTCTTCATAGAAAGCAAGGAACCCCAGGTATGAAGAATCAAATGTTGTTTCTGATAAGATAAAGAAGCGTTATCTTGTATTGGCCCTCTCCTTCAGATTCTTTGGGAATCTGACTTATAGATTATAGTGCTTCAAGGCTCTTCATCGAATAGATGGGTGCACTCTCTAATTTGGTAGAGATGGAAACAATCGTGGGATTATACTTGGAGTCGATGCCGCCTATCCCGGAAAGGGTGTAGGGAATGTTAACTCTCAATTGAATAAGGGTAACTCGATTCATTTATAGAATCTCTTTTATGTGTCGGATCGCAAGAAGAACTTGGTGTCCATCTCGAAAATGGAAGTCAAAGGTTTCAAGGTGGCATCCATCGATGGAAAGGTATGTGTTAAAAAATATAATTTTCAAAGATGCTTTTTCTCATGAGTTCAAGGTTGGAAATTTGTATCAAGTTGCAGGATGGTCCATTGGGGATCATTGCAATTAACATATCGCATCTATAACACCAGAGGTCTACCTATGGGGCCCTACCTGATGTGAGTCAAATGGTGATAGGGATGTCTAAATTCAAATAGAGCATGAAGGTACATGTCTGAGATGTATCGAAGAAAAATCTTAAAAGGGTACCATTCCCCTCATGCAGCAGGTCCACAGGTTTGGAACAACCCGAGGAGTTTGAGATTCAAAATCGGGAATCTCGTGTATACAGGTGGAAGGAAGCCCTCTATGGCTTGAAGCAAAACACCCTGAGCGTAGTATGAGAGGATTGATGGTTGTCTAATGACGTTGAGATTCACTAGGAGTGAAACCGATCCAAACCATTACCCGAAGGTTGTGGATGATAGACCTCTCATACTGGCACCTTATGAGGATGACCTATTTCTGACAGGTGCAGACCCTCTCATTTGTAGTAGTAAGAGGGAGTTGGATTTCGAATGTGGAATGATAAACTGCAAGCCTGTGACTACCTCGAGGATCTTAACTTTCAGAAGTTATATGGTAGTGATGTCGGACCAGATTTGGGAAATGCCTCTGAGTTTCATAAACTCATTCGCATTGATGTTCTTGGTGAACTTCCGTTCGGACATATGTTTTGCAGTTAGCATGGTGAGCTCATATTTGATTGAGCCTCACTGGATTGGTGCCAAGAATCTTCTGAGATATCTTTGGGGCACAATCTCTCATGGATTGAGATGCACTGCCGAAAATATGAAACTGCATGATTATTCAAATGCTGACTGGGTAGGTAGTGTGGACGATCACTAGAACACTTCTCAGAGCTGATTCTCTTTGGATTCTGCTTCGATATCATGGATGAGTAGGAAGCAGAAGTCGGTTGCTATAAGCATCGCTGATACCGAATACATAGCTACAAGTATGATCTCGTGTGAAGCTAAATGGTTGCAGAAGCTCTTAAGTGAGTTGTTTGTAGTATGTACACATGATGAATACCACTGTGATTCTCTGTGACAACCAGAGGGGGGATTCGATTATTGAGGAATCCCATATTCGATGATTGCTCCAGCAGATAGACATCAGATATTGCCTTATTTGCAATATGGTAAGTCGATGAGCGAGGAGGCTCCATCGCATTGAGACTGATGTACAAGTCGCAGACATTTTGTCAAAGCCACGGGGAAGGGTCAAATATGTGACTTTCTCGAACAACTTGGAGTCATTGAGAGACCTTATACAGGTCTTGCATGTTGCATGCATTGAGCTCTGGGAGCTCTAGGGGCTTGGGGTACTTACTGGAGCAACATACGACCACAGGGTGACTCACCCTCTCCTAGTTGTGCGCTATGAACAGGATGATTAGTTCTTCTGTGGGCCGGGATGATTAGTTCTCTTGTGGCCGCTGTGGAAAATGATGATTAGCTCTCCTCTGGGCCGGGATGATTAGTTCTCCCATGGCAACTATCGAACAGGATGATTAGTTCTCCTGTGGGCCAGGATGATTTGTTCTCCATGGCGACAATGGAACAGGATGATTAGTTCTCATGTGGGCCAGGATGATTTGTTCTCCATGGCGACTGTGGAACAGGATGATTAGTTCTCCTGTGGGCCACGATGATTAGTTCTTCGTGGCATCCACTGACAGGATGACTCGTTCTCTTGTCGATAGGATGATTAGTTCTCCTGTCGAGGCATCCAACTAATGCAATCTAGGACTCATGGGAAGTACCTCTCATCTTATCAATGAGTAGGGAAATGAGGATAGGGACCATAGTAGTAATATCGATGGACGCATCGTTGTATCTACCGTACTCTCTATGCTAGGATGACCTCCATTGATCTAGGATCAATGAAACTGATCTGGGATCAGTATGACTGGTTTGAGACACTCTTATGACATTGATCTAGGATCAAGGAAACTGATTTGGAATCAGTATGAGTGGTTTGAGACACTCTCTTGTGACATTGATCTGGGATCAATGAAACTGATCTGGGATCAATATGAGTGGTTTGAGACACTCTCTTGTGATATTGATTTGGGATCAATAAAACTGACTTCGGGTCAGTAAGAGTGATATGACACACTTTCTTCAGATGAAACTGACTTCGAGTCAGTAGAGAATGGTATGAGACATTCTCGATCAATTCTTCTTCTTCATGGTTCAGCAGAGCAGAGCAGAGCTCAACAAATCAGAGCAGAGAATAGCAGTGTAGGACACTGATGGTAGAGATAGTACAGTGAGACATATGGATCAACAGATGGAGTTCTCCATAGTTGAGAGGAAGTGTTAAAATTGGAAACTAGGGTCAAACTCCATGTGGGTCATCTTATTTATGGCAATTGATATTTTTCTTGGATCCCTCTCATCGAGAGGTGTAAGATTGATCTAAAATAAGTATTCATGGAGTTATGAATTTATTTGCATTATAAGGCAATTCATCAAGGTCAACCAGCAACCAAATAAACCCCACATCTGCTCAACGTTTTAGTATAAATAGAGGTGGCCTTCAAGTCATTTCAACACGCTTGGGATCTCTTCCTCTCTACCTGTCTTTGGGTTTTAGTAGGAGGAGAGATCCTAAGGAATAACATTACCATGATCTAGAGGGTAGAAAGCCGGAACTGCCAAAAACGTTGGAAAAGCCGGAACTACTGGAAACACCGAAACTACTGAAAAAGCTAGAAAAACCGGAATGTCGTAAAAGCAAAACTGCCAGAAAAGCTGGAAAAGTCGGAACTGTCGGAAAAGCCAAAACTACCGGAAATGTCGGAAACGCCGGAACTGCCAGAAAAGCCGAAAAAAACCGGAACTGCCGGAAAAGACGGAACTGCCAGAAAAGTCAGAAAAGTCGGAACCGCTGAAAAAGTCGGAAATGCCGGAAAAGCTGGAACTACCGGAAAAGTCGGAAAAGCCAGAATTGTCGGAAAAGTCGGAACCACTGGGACTGCCAGCACTGTTGAGAACAACCAGAACTGCTAGAACTGTCGGGAACAGTCGGAACTCCCTGAACTGCCAGGAACTGTCGAAATAGTCGGAGCATCTGTCTCTGAATGAGAGCAACATGCAAGGGACAGCGAACTAACATTGGGACAGTTGTATGGTACTTAGCAGCGAATACACCAAGCATGCAATGTTACAACTAGCATGCAAGGGACAACTAGTATGCAACAACAAGCATGCTAACGACAACAAGCATGCTAGGGACAACAAACAAGCAAGGGACAACAAGCATGCTAGGGACAACAAACAAGCAAGGGACAACAAGCAAGCAAGGTGTAGCCAACACATAGGTCAGGATGGCAACATGGTGCAGCAATGGCACATAATGCAGTACAGTGATGGGTACAGTCATGATTAATGAAGCGTGATGAGATGCAGCATAGTGATGATGAGTGCAGCATGGTGCAGCGCGGTGAGGTGCAACATGATGACGAAATGCAGCACAACGATAGGTGAAAGAGTCACCTTGGAGAATTAGTTGAAGCAACATGTCTTCAACTAATCTCATGTACCATCTTCTTAGAGATGATCTATGCTCTTATCTAGATAAGTCAAAGTGTTGACTTCTGTTGTAAACGTACTCTCTCTCTCTCTCTTGAACTATTGAAGAACATATAAGAAGAATTGATCAAGGGTTTCCACACATTGGAGTTTGTCCCTGGCTAGCGCCACATCTCGTGTCCTCTTGTCTTGGCTTCTCTTCTGCAATTTATGTTTATGTTCTATCTGCAATTTACTTTAATGCTGATGTGATTGCTAATCTAGAAAAGATATGGAGCTAACTGTGAAAATTGAAATAAATTGCTTTAAGCATAGAACATACCTAAAATTAACATTATGCCTACATTTGGAGTCTTTGTGTTATTGTTTTAGCAATTGCTTGATGAACTAAGAGATAAAAAAAACATAAAGATAAAAGAATCACAAGTATTTATCTATATAAGAAAATCTTTCTGCCTTTCTGATTTTCTAAACAAGAATAATGTGTTCATTTATATATCGTGTTTCAATAGGCCCTTTGAAGCTACTATGAGGTAATGTGTTTCTTTGGTTCAAATGGTTCATCGAACAAAACTGTGTTGTTTTATTTTAATGAATCTAACAAAGAACTCATTGGTAACTCTTTCAAACAAAAGTCACTACACAATCAATTGCATTACCCTAGCTTTAAAATTATGTTCCATATTATCTAGAGATAAACTATCAAAAATTAAAGCCTTAAAATTCATTTAGCTATTCAAGGTTGAAATAATCATAACATCGAGTCACAATGCATCCTACACAATTTTTATATCTTTGTGGAAAAAGGGTTAACTATGTTATTTTGCAGCAATATTCATCACAACCACTAGAATGTTGGAATAATCATAACAATGAGTCACAATGCATCCTATGCACCATTTTTATGTCATTTTGGGAAAAGGGCCAGCTATGTTTTTTTTGCAACAATATCATCACAACCACTAAAACCAAACCAATTAAACTCATAGGATTCTTTGTGGAATAAACAATACTGCCGCGATTTATTCATAAGTTATTGTTGTTTATAAAAAATAAAGGGAAAAATATCCCAATAAATCAATATTCGAAAGTTGAATTCGAGTATGATATCCATACACAATGGTGGATAGGATAGAGATTGATTGTACATAAAATTTATATTTATAATTCTACAGAAAACATTGAACCATGCTACAAATAGTAGTTTCATATCATGTTTTTTGTGCTCAAACATCATTAAAACATATAAAAAAAAAACAAATATGGTAGTTACAAAATAAGAAGCCATTTAAGTAGTGCTACATGGACCCAAGTCCTCAACCAAGGTGTGTGACCTATGCTCTCCAATCCATACTTGATTATCATTGAAAACGTTTCATGTCATCCTTTAGACAATGTTAGCATTTTGGGACTTTACAACACCCCCTTTCTCACCACCATTCCCCCTCCTTCACAAAAATGAGATATTGACAATACTTGGGTTCTCTAGGATACCTCCATGGGGCACATTTGAATAGTAACACACAATAAAAATCAAAATCAAAATAAAATCAAAAACAAAAATCCAACATTTCATATTTCCATTGTTTTATATATAACACTCCCCAAACTAAGTTATTTCCAGTGATCACACCTTATTTGGAATACATTGAGAAGGTTAGATGTCAAATTGTGAACAAGTTTTTAAGGAAGGAAAGTGTGTCTAATGACGATTTTATATCAAGGTGCATTTCATGTCCAACATACAATATTATGTGAAATCTTGAAGCAACAATCTTTAATCATTTATTTAGCTAAGAAAGATAGGACAACA
This sequence comes from Pinus taeda, assembly GCA_000404065.3. Taxonomy (NCBI): domain Eukaryota; kingdom Viridiplantae; phylum Streptophyta; class Pinopsida; order Pinales; family Pinaceae; genus Pinus; species Pinus taeda. The sequence goes on along the minus strand of APFE030452213.1, from coordinate 82,713 downwards.
ACAAATTTGAATGAAGAGTCCAGTGTCTTCAAATTCCCATAAATGATGTTGATACTTACCTACAAGACATAAACATAAAGGACCAAGCAACCACTCGTTGAGTGTGGCTAGTGGTTTGAGCTTTGTTCCAATTCCTTTTTTTGGAAGTAGCACCTTGCCAGCCAATTTGAATGAGATATGTAACACAATGTCTACACTGCTAATAAACTAAAATAAAGTAAGAGTCAAGGTTGATTCGGTAAAAATAAAAAATGAAAAATAATATCTCAGCATAAAAATAAAAATAAAAATAAAAAAGTAAACTTTAAATAAATTGATATTAGCAAATGCTTTGTGAATCTACAAGAACTTGCTAACATTTTTCCTATATACCAAAAATAATAATAAAGAAAAAAAATCAACTAGTAAAAATAGATCCAACTTCACCCTTATGTACAATCTTGGCTCTAGTATTTAAATGATGGAAATATTTATATGATCCAACTTCACCCTTATGTACAATCTTGGCTCTGGTATTTAAATGATGAAAATATTTATATGGTGTAATTGTATTTGAAGGTGATTTGGACATTGAATATTTTTCAAATTGTGCAATTATTAATTATATCATTAAAATAATTGCATTAAGGATATACACAGGTGATTAACAAATTTAACTTTTTCAATAAATCCATAATTAATGTGAGGTAGATTTCTTCCATGTTACATTCATTTTTTTTAATTTCTAACTTTGACTAACAAAACCCAAAAGCAAAGATCCGTGATTGAAGTTCTCGTCAATTAGATGAAACTATGAATTTTAACAGAATCTCTGTTTAATTTGAAAGTCATTTCTTACCGTAAACAAAAATGAAATTTGTGTATTTATTAAGTTATAAATTAAAAAATGTTATTTTTATTTTAAATTAATAAAAATAAAAAATTACTAATATTTTTTATATTTAAAATTATTTTATATAAAAATAAATTTTCACACATCAGAAAGATGCAGCCCCATTTACTTGTGTCCTTACTTCGTCGAAATTTGTTAAAACATTAAATTTATCCTTCCAATCAATATTTTTGTGACTTGAGACCTTCAATACCTTCGTGTACAGTCCCATAGTAAGTTCCCCACCCGAAGGAAAAAAAGATATTAGCCCCAACGTCTTATTTGTCCTTTAGTTCTTTTTCGTTTTTTTCGTTGTTGACGTTATAATTGCGCTTATCATATTGCGAGGGTCGTGAATCGTGCTTGATACCTCTGTTCGGCTTATCACCTTGTAGAATCGAATTTCGAATTGCATTTCATCAGGGTTGAATTGCAAAGGTCGAAAAGCAAGGAACTGGTAGTCTTACAGATTATTATTTTTAGTATCTTGGACATTAAAATATCTTTTCATTTCATGTGTAAACTTATGCAATTGATCAAAATCGCATCATGGTTTGTTTCTCATAAAAACTGTTTTGTTTTTGTGCTATTTCCTTATTTTATTTGCACAACCATAGTCCATTTTCTATGCACAATATTAACCAATTTAAAAATAAAATGAAAGGAATGTCATTGCAACCCATTGCCACTCCATGCCACTGACTAAAAGATAATGGAATTCTTCCAAAACTTTCTTTAAAAGCAGCACATGAAGCGAGAGATGCTGTTAAGATCAGCTGAAACCAGGCCTAGACCCACCTGTCATGCTGTGATCTTTTACAATTTTACAAGAAAAATTGAACACGTTCATCCTATTTCTTCCTCGTCCAATAAAAACCGCTAAAGATGGCAACACCACCAACAGCCAAAGCAACTGCTGTCCGAAGTTTCATAGACGCGGACTTTGCCACTGGAACTTCCAGTAAAGAGTTAACCTGTTCCACATAAAAGAGATTTATAGCTTTAATACATCTGTCATACGATAAATCAAGAATAGACAAGGGCGCTTATATCCTTCTGAAATAATTGAGCTTTATATGGATACAGAGGGAGCGAAACCCAACCGAAACTGGTTTCATCCAATTTTTCTCAATGCCAGACAAATGCCCTCTTCCAACAACAGCTACCACTGAGGCATGCTCTTTTGCAACTTTCAATAGTGTCGATGACATATAACTGCATGGGTAAATTAGAGACTAAGTTAGAACATTGTACTCATGAAGAGCTTTCAATTCTGTTCAATGAAATTGGGGAAGAACTAAATAGTATTGCAGAGTTTGAAACAGCTTGACATGTTAAAACAATTAAAATTTGAATCCCTGCAAACAATCCATACAATATTCAAGTTTAAACGGGCAATTATATGATCATCTGCGGATAGTTATTCCAGGTTTTTAGTGTGCATTATGATCAAGCCCTCTATATCTATATCTAAGTACAGTTTCTTGCTATGCATTAATCCCTTCGATTTCAAGCACAGTATCGTCAAACTTTGTGAGATTAGATATTCTAGATTTTTCTTCTTTAGAATCCGCAAAAAGAAAACAAAGGTTGAACAGCCATGCTGGGCTCACAGCCCCAATTTGCAAAATTTGAAAAAGCTGAAGAAGTTGCTTGAAATTTCCTTCAAATCAGTGTTACGTGGTAGCGGAAGGACATTTTCAAAAGCCCCGGTTTGGGAGTGAATCCTGGAGTGATTTATATATATATATATTATATATATTATTTTTTTATATTTTGATACATATATGTCAACAAAAACATGTAGAATGATGAATTAGATATAGAAAACATAAAAACACATAGATTGATCATTGAACCATATCACATCAATCATCTAAAAGTTATAATCTCCATCAACTATATCCACAAGTTAGTAACATACAACATATTGAGTCTCGTGAATCATGATTCATCAATCTTAAAGTTTCAACTTCAAGCTTACAAAATTGAAAATTCAATATATAACATTTATTATCATTGATCACCAAAGTTGTACTTACAAAATTGAAAATTCAATATATAACATTTATTATCATTGATCACCAAAGTTGTACTTGTAAGCTAACTTTAACCATTACAAGAAATAATATTTAACATGAAATGAAATGTTATAAAATGAATTATAAAATGAAATGAAACAACTTTCACAAAACATCATATTCATAATTCAGAATCATTACCAAGGAGTTATAATTGCCAAATTCAAACTTAAACTTAAATTGTCATATATTGTTTACAAAAAATATCATAATAAAAATGAAAGAGTCAACACTCAACAGTTATGAAAACTAATAGAAACTAGAAAATGCAAGTAAATTGTAAATCTATTCTCTATTATTCCATGTGACCCTTGCCACGAGAAGTGTCGTATGAGCAGGTCGTGGTGGTCTTCTAGGAGTCTCCCTCGCACAGACCGACGACCAAAACCAGAAGGCACATGCCCTCCACGTGAAGGTGTAGATGGAGGCAGTGACAACAAAGGAACAAGACTCGGAACTCGAGCACTGCTACTGGATGGTGGAGGTGGCATGGTTATTGCTTCATCTTTCTCTTTCATAAGTTCCGCTTCTAGTTCTGCAAGATGTATAGTGCCATCCTCCAAATTATCATCCTCTGGGTGGTTTTCCCAAATTTTATATGTTGGATCCTCATAAGCCCGATCACAGTAATGACTCAACAACTTCAAGTTGTAGTGCACATAAACCAAGCTTTCTGTCCGGTTTTCATTGAGTCTGTTTCTTTTCACATTATGTATGAAACTGTAGGTGCTCCAACACCTCTCTGCAGAAGAAGTCTTTACAACCTGTGAGAAAACATTTTTTGCCAATTTTGGCAAAAGTCCCTCGCCACCATATGATTCCCACCATGTGAGAGCATCAAATCTGTCTCTATCTTCCATTGCATGAAAGGTACCAAACAAATCAATGCAACTGTAGTATGTGCCTAATTCAAGACACACACTAGCACATTCCTCCCTGTCAGGTATAAACTTTTCTAATGCTTGCAAATACCCTGTAGATACCTCTTCATCTATATGGGGTTTGACCCTAACCCCACCCCCTGGTGCAGGTTGGCCCAACCAAAATGCAGAGTAGTATTTTGGCGTAAGGATATACACCAAACAATGTAGTGGAACATTAAGTTTATCCCACCATATACACACACAATCGTGAATTAGTTTATACAAGTTGGGATCATTTTTATGAACAATATCTTTTATTTGCCCCAACATGGTATCCGTCTGCTCATACGCCTCGCTAATCACTGGTTTATCTGTATCTACAAACCGAATCATGTGATAAACGACCTTGGTGAAATCCAATACTTGCCTCACACGTGCCCAAAACATACCATCAAGAGCGGCCTCCTCCACCTGTTCAAAACCTTGCTGCCAACTGCATTTGTAGCCCTTTCCTTTAAACAATGCTAGTGTCGACTTGATACCATGCTAGCTAATGACTCTCTTACCTTCAAAAGGCATCGAAAGGTGAGGTTATAGTCCTCGCAATCTTCAACAACTCCAATCTTGAGTAACTGCGGAAAAGGCCATGGGTATTGCTATGGTTTGTAATAAATTTTATCATTTCTTTGCCTCTCTTGTACAAATCACCAACCCATTTGTATTGTTCGTTCTTGTTCTTAACAATATCATGCATCAAAAGGTTCATTGTGTTTACCAAACACCCAGACCAAAATATGTTGGGGTATCTATCCTCAATAATTGCTCCCACTGCCTTACAATTAGGAGCATTATCAGTGATGACTTTGACATTATATGGCCCAATATGCTCAATTGTTTCAAGTAATGGGTTTGCAATGTTGATGCGAGACTTGAACTTGTCTGAGTAATCATACGTTGAAAGAAAGATGGCACCACTAACGGACACAACAAGAACATTTATCAATGGCTTTCCTTTTACATTTGTCCATCCATTAGATACAATGGACACCCCATGGTCAGTGCAAGAACTTGTCATTCTATTCAAAGAATGTGATATTTTTGTCTTTTCATGATCAAGTCCAACAGTTCTTGCCTTGTCATACCCAGGGCTCTTGTATCCTTTAGGGGCATCATTTATGGTAGAAACCATTTCGTGCCAATAAGGTAAGCAAATAACATTGAATGGTATCCCACATGCATAGAGAAACCTGTAAACTTTTGAATTCACATCATTCCTACACCCTTCATCAAGGAAATCTGATATGCTTCTACGCCTTAAACCTGGTGACTCTGTGCCTCCATATCCACTGCCTTGGGAGGATATTGAAGGAGTTCTTTGTGCATGTGATTGTGAGCTTGGTTCAAAAAAACCCTTTGATGTTTTAGATTTGTATTGGGCTTCCTCCTCTTCCCTTATCTATTAGGCTCTATCTACTGCTGACATACCTAAACAAGTTTTGGTTCCTATTTGTTTATCTCCATCCCATGGCCTTTTCTCGCAGGTGCTTTCTGGCATGGGTGTATAAACCTATGTAATTATTGTTGCAATGAAGGCAATCAAATTTAGTGGTTCCACCCCCTTTCCCTGCTTCAGGCCTATTAACATATTTCCACAATGGAGTTTGGTCTTGTTTAGTTTTTTGAGCTGACTCATGTTCACTCTCCTCCAGCTCCTCCTCACCGAGGTTTCATCAAATTCACTATGACCCCCTTCTTCTTCCCCTTCTTCATTTTCAACTCTCATTTTTCTACTCTCCAACACCATAATAACCAAAAAAAGAACCAAGAAGAAGAAAATGCCAAGAAATATAACCATGATGTTTGAATCTGCAAAAAAGTGAAATGGGAGAAAAAAAAATTATTTATTTATTTAGTAATAATTCATGAACATTAAAAAAATTGCTAGAATAGAGCCTACCTCTTTGGCCTCCAATCTCCCCTCCTTGCTTTCTCTTGCTCCTTGCACCTTGCACCTTGCTCCTTGCTCTCACTCTCACTTGCTCCTCACCCTCTCTTACTCTCATCTTGCTCTCACTCTCACTCTCTTCTAAAATAATGAAATTGATTGGAGGGAGGGTTTATTTATATTTCCCCCCCTCCCTCCCTTTCCTCCCTTTTTTCCTCCAAAATCAGTGACGTTTTATATTTTTCCGACGGCCTTTTTTTTCTTTGCATGTTTTTTTTCATTGCTCACCGGCATGGAGCATTTTTTATATCCTGGGAGCGGTTGGGAGCGATCGCTCCCTACTTTGCTCCAGCAATAGGTAGAGAGTGGATATTTTTTCCCGGGAGCACGCTCCAGAGTCGCTGTCGCCCGGAGCGCAGATTGGGAGTGAGATCAAGGGGGGGGGAGCTCCCCCGCAACACTGCCTCAAATCATTTAAGCTGTTTTAAGTTGACAAAACGCAAGATTTTTACAAAGCGATAGGCTGACCATATTATTGGAGGAAAATCCACTTTTTTATGCAAGTCCTAATTTCTTTCTTCTCAGATGTCAATTCATTGTTGATGCAAGGTTCTCATACACCACCTTTTGTAACTCCCTCATTCTGCAGGGTTGTTCACACAAATACCCCTCAATCCACACATAGGGAATTGTTTATCATCAACAAGTTTTCTACTTGTTCTGTTGGAATTACTCACACCAAAATCCCTAATCCTTCACCAGATTCTTGAAGTCATGGAGACCTACAGAATTTGGAACCTATATAGGTTCTACCCAAATTCTATCTCAATTTAGTTGGAATTCCATATGGTAATTCTTCCCAGCTCTGTTGGTAAATTGTATTTAAAAAACGTGCCCATTTAGAGATTGAATTCCATATTATTCTAGAATTCATACCCAGACCAGAATTCTTCAAACAATCATGCATGTAGATAATTCATGCACAAAAAGTATGAAACTCTGTTCCATTAATTAATAATTTTCCTTACAGCCAATCATAGAGATAGATTATCTTCCAATCTGAATTCATGTACATATTTAATTAATCTCACATTAACACATATTCACCATATCTTGAATGCATTCATACATAATACATGGAAAGAGACATACAGCAATATGGTGAATTTTATTTTCATTCATATCACAAGAATTGTACATACTACACACAAACATCAAAACATTCATTTCTCTCCATTCACTCTCAATGGCCTGATTCTACATTCATTTGGTCATTAGCCTTGCCCATAGCTTACAATGATTAAATACAAAATTAGAAGAAAAGTAGATTTTCCTACATCCATAAATCACTCCCCGATTTATTCCCAAAAGCTCTCATCAATTATACCTAAAAACTCTCATGTTCTTTTAAGGTAAATTAGTTTTTATTTTATGGACAAAATCTCACCTATCGATAGCTTTTCTAAAGCTATGACTCATCTAGTTCTAAACTCATAAAAATATCTAAACTTGGAAAAATACAATTTATTTACATAGAAGAATATAAATTCCTCTAAAAAATCAAGACCCCTTCTTGAAACTTTGTTACATCAATGACTTAGTGGCTTGGAAGCTCTAATGCTCCTACATCACAACAATTTAACATAGTCAAATGGTTTCATGCCCAGTGGCTGGGCTGACCATAATTTGGTAAAAACAGTTTCTTTGTAAAGCATACACTGTTTGGCAAATGCCCCAGTGCCTTTCCATTTGTTCTCTCGTGTTTGTTTTTTTTGTTTGGGATATTTGTTCTTCGCCTCTTTGTTCTTTATCAATTGCGCAAGACAATGGATCTATTGGTGAATTTGAGCAACTTGGGAAGATGGCATCGTGAAAACCAATGCATTGTAAGAATATTTGTGAAGTAGCATGACACTACACAGAGGTCATGAGGATGAGACATCATGGACAATATTAGAGAAAACAATATAAAAATAATGAGGAAACAAACTGAGTAGTTACGACCCAGAGGGAAGCGATGTCAGATAAAATCTAGTTGCAACAACTGAGGCATGTGAGCATCCTATATGAGTTTGAGAAGCACCAATGAACCATGTAAACTATAACAGAGTGATGGGCAAGCACAAAGAAAACACATGTGCACTATCATGAGATAGCTATGCTGGAACTTTATGAGCATATTCGTCAACAGCTTCTAGAGGACTTGAAGTGCAGTCAACTCCCAAGTCTAAGTTATAACGGAGAGGATTAAAGCTGAGAAAACACTGGAGGAATACACCAGTTGCATTGAAAGTTTCTAAACATAATAAGAGTACAAGTCGTTGGAGATCACCATGTGTGGTGCGCAACTTGAGGAACAAAGCATAAAAGTAGAGGAATCCATCATTGAAGGCACCAGGCAGAGTTCTCAAAAGTTGCATGGTCAAAAAAATAAAAAAATAAATCTATTTATTTATTCTGTCTCCATGTTTCTGGTTGATTGACTACAACTCAGTCTACATGGACTATTGTGTGCAAGATGAAAGGCCAATGGGGCATCATGCTATCACACAGGAGTGCAAACCTGTTTGGATACGATCCATAGCGACACCATTATTAAACTTTGGACAGGATGAGTTGTCTCTTGGACTATTAGCACTTAACAAGCTTTTGTCCAAAGTGGGGCTACGAATTGATGTTGGGCTTGAATTGTTCGGAAACTAGGGAGTGGTCATCACCAAGTATCTAGTTGACCCATTTTCCTCCTTCAGATGAAAATATAAAAAATTACCCCACATTTAAAAGGCATGAACTCCTAATTTGCAGCAACTCAATTCACAAATGAATCTTCTAAACACCTCCAAGTTAAACTATATTCAACTATAAAAAAATCAGCGCTGCAACCCTAATGGTCAGGCAGCCATGAGTTAGGCGACGTGGGGAAAACCAAAAACTGCAACAAGCGACAGACACAGAAACCAAGAACCAGAAGAAATGCCAGAGGAGGAGAGGAGAGGAGAGATCCCCTCCTATCGAGATGCGGCAGCAGGAGAAGGCCAGAAAACTAGCAACCACACAGAAGAAACAAGAAAACCAGGACCTGTCCTTGGAGCACGATGGCAGGCAGACAGCAAAGGCAAGTGTTTACCATGTGCGACGGAGAAACCAAGATTTATAATCCCGATGGAAAAACTGGAGTGATACAGAAGCTACATGAAAGACTATGCGCTAATTTGCAAGTGCATCGGAGTATGGCCGACGGGAAAGGACCTCACTAGATGGATCCAACAAAAATGACAACCCCGAGGCCATATTGAGCTAAAGTTGCGAGCAAGAGGCTTCTTCACGGTAATCTTCTCGAACCTGCAAGATAAAGAAAAAGTGTTTGAAAATGGTCCTTACTTTCATTATAATGTTGGACTGTTTATGAGAGACTGGGAAGAATGCTATAACCCCGATTAGGAAAAATTCCTGGCAGCCCCAGTATGGGTAAGGTTATTCTGGCTACCAATGGACTTCTGGGATCCGAAGATCCTAAAGGGTATAGGAAACACAATAGGAAGCTTTGTTAAAATAGCTGAAACTACAAAAAAGGGAAAATACACCTCATATGCTAGAATTTGTGTCTACATGAATATAGCTTACCCTGTTCCAAATACAGTAGAGCAAGAGTATCATGAGGAAATATGGCAGCAAACCCTTGACTACGAGCACATTCCATTTAGATACACCAGATGTCATGAGTATGGACATTTGTTCAAGGAATGCCCACTCAACACAGAAGAAGAGGAGCGAAGGAACAAACAACAGAGGAAAAATCAAGAAGACAAGGAAGGGTTTCAGGAAGTAAAAAGCAAAAGAAGACACACAAGAGAGAACCCTAGTGAAGGAAGGAAATAACAACAAAGCCAGCCAAGTAATACAAACAGCTTTGAATCCTACAAGAAGAAGAAGATAACAACGAGACCCAAACAATGGATTATCAAGGAGAAAAAGGAAAGGAAAGCAACACAAGTCAAGGCAAATCACATACCAAAAGAAACGCACAAAGTGAACCAACAAAGGAGGAAAAGGAAGTCAGGGAGAAGATGGACAACGCAGTAATGGAAATGGACACAAGCAGAAGAGAAAAACTAAGTTCAGAAGAAGAAGTATTGCGGAAACTTCTAGATGAATGGAGACACCTGGATGAAAGATTCATTCCATAAGAACAAAAAACAATATATAGAGAAACTTTTCAATAATACCAAGCAAAACAGGGATAGGGAAAGATGGAAATGGTAGAACAACTAGGCCTCCAACAGGATAATACTCAAGACCATCAAAGCAAAGCAAAAGGCGGGAAAAAAAGAGGTCGGAGAAATCTAAAGGAATCGATACAGATCATGAGAGAAATGTTAGTGAACACTGGGAGAGTAGTTCCGCTTTCGGCGGTATTCCACCAGACAAGCCAAATACCCCAATGATAATTACATCCTCGAATATAAGAGGCCTTAATAGTAAAGGCAAATAGAGACACTTAGCGGAAAGGCTAAAAAAAGAAAAACCCCAACTAATGTTGTTACAGGAAACAAAAATCTCAGGAAGGAAAATGGAGGAAATCCTAAACAAAATAAAACCGAAATTTGAATGTATGACCATAGATGTGAAAGGCAGCGCAGGAGGCATAACAATACTATGGAACCCTGCAGAAATCACAACAAATTATTGGATAGGCATGAAAAGAATACTCACGGGGAAGTTCCGGTTAATCGGAAATAGAGAATGGTTTCTAGTTTGGCAGTATACGACCCTCATACACCAGCGGAAAGAGGAAGCTTTCTCCTCCAACTTCAACAGCTAGGAAACCTTCATGAAGAAAAACTGTGGTTGATAGCAGAAGACTTTAACATGACAACATCAAAGGATAAGAAGAAAGGTGGACTACAAAGAGAAGAGCCAGAGATGGAGAGATTCAGGGACCTTCACGCAGAACTGAAAATGGTAGATATTCCAACCATAAATGGAAAATACACGTGGAACAATTGACAATGAGGGAGCAGACAAATAGCATCCAGGATAGAGAGATTCCTAGCAACAGAACACTTCATTGGAAAAGATATCTTCTATGAAGCAACAAACCTCCCGTGTCTAGGGTCGGATCACTGGCCCATTAAACTAGAAATAGCTATGAATCAGCAGAACCAGAATAGACCCTTTAGGTTTGAAGCATTCTGGTTGAGAGATCCCACCTTCATAGATAAAATGAAGAATTGGTGGAAGGAAACTGAGACTGGGATGGAAGGAAGAAATAAAATGCACAACCTCCAACTCAGATTAAAGCACTTAAAATGAAGGATAAAGAAGTGGAACACAGAAGAATTTGGAAATATTCAAAGGAAATAAGAAACGCTCCAGATAAGGATGAAACAAATACAACAGAAAATCATAGAAGGAGGAAGAAATGAAGAACTGATAGAAGAAGAAGGACTGGTCCTAAATAAACTGGAGGAAAGAAGAAAACAAGAGGAAATCTTATGGAAACAAAAATCGAGAATTCAATGGCTAAAAGGAGAAAGAAACATGAAATTCTTCCATAAGGCAATGTTACAGCATCAATAGCAAAACATAATATTCTCCCTAAAAGATCACCAAGGCAACAGGATAACACAGAACGCTGAAATGGAGAATCTGATAGTACAACATTTCAAAGAGATCCTAACAAAACCCAATATCATAAGGGAGGACGACATTGATAAAATTAGTCAACATATCCCCAAAATAGTGACTACAAATCAGAACTTGGCACTCCTAAGGGTCATAACAAAAGAGGAGGTGGGGGGTAATAAAAAAAAAGATGGCAAAGAACAAAGCACCTGGGCCAAATGGATTCACCTCAGAATTTTATCAAGCCTCGTGGAACTTTATGAGCCAGGATATAGTGAATGCAGTAGAAGAGTCTCGATGCACTAAAAGAATGCACCCGGCCTTGAATGCTACATTCCTAGCCCTGATACCAAACACAGAGAACTCAGAAGAACCACAAGGATTACAACCGATAGCACTCTGCAACGTTATATACAAAATCCTAGCTACAATCATGGTGAATAGACTAAAACTAAAATTACCAGAGTTGATATCCCAAGAGCAGACAGGGTTTATCAAATGCAAAGAAATAATAGATGGCATAGTGGTAGCACAAGAAGCAATTCACTCGCTGAAAAATTCAAAAACCAAAGGGATGCTAATAAAACTAAACCTAACCAAAGCTTATGACAGACTTAATGGGGGATACCTCCAACAAATCCTAAAGGCATACAGTTTTGACGACAGATGGATAAACTGGGTAATGTCAATGATAACTACGTCAGTTATGTCAGTACTTCTAAACGAGTCACCAACAGAAGCCTTTAATCCATCCGGAAGACTCAAGCAGGGCGACCCAATATCCCCATTCCTATTTATCCTCACAGCAGATGGACTAGGAAGACTGATAAAAGCTAAAGTCAATAGCGAACAACTGATTATGTTATGTTATGTTATGTTATGTTATGTTATATGGACAAGGAACACTCAAAGAAGCAAAAAAAAGAATGGAAATTCTCACAGAATTCACAAGGGCCTCTGGGACAGAGATAAGCAAAGAATAATCGGAAATTTATTTCTTCAATACCCAAGCTTCCTCCCAAACCTTCCTAGCAAGAACCATGGGATTTAGAGTCGGGAACTTCCCTACCAAGTACTTAGGAATCCTATTAAATGACAAGCAAAACAGAGTTGCTAACTAGGGTACCCTGATGGGTAAGATTCAACGAAGAATGCAAAATTGGACATTTAGGGCACTAACTATCCAGAGCTGCATAATTTTGCTAAAATTGGTGCTCCAATCCATACCGGTCTATCAACTTACCAGCCAAGCCACACTCAAGCCACACTTAAAACAATCTGCTAAAAAATGGTAAATATGTTTAAAAAGTTCCTATGGCAAGGGTCGAGTAAGATAAAAAAATGGGCGCTTCTATCCTAGAGTTGGCTAAGTAAATCCCTAAAAGAATGAGGACTAGGCCTGAGAGACCCTTACATCCTGAACCAGGTAATGGGGGCAAAGTTGTGGTGGCGATGGACACAGGGAGGGGATGACCTGTGGAAAAAACTATGGGAGAGAAAATATGAGATGCCCAGGTCCCCAGTAAGAAAGTTGAGAAGCCAAACCGAGAAAAAAGGCTTTGCAATTTGGAATTTGGCAAGTGCTAACAGGGATTTGATCAGGGAACATAGCTTCTGGGAAGTAAGAGGAGGGGATAAAGTGAATTTCTGGGAAGAGGAGTGGCAACAGAGAGACAAACTCAACCAGCCTCTACTCCATGAGATCCACCAGTTCACCAGCCAAACTGAGGGTGATACAGTGCAAAATTACTGGAGCCAGGAATCTAATGGATATTGCAGAAAGCGGAAACAAAACGAAAACTGGCAAGAAGCACTGGTAACATCCAATTGGGACGGATACTTTCAGATGGGGACATAGAATCAAAAGTATGTTTACAATAGCTGAAGGATACCATCTAAAAGCAGGATACAATAGACACCCAGAAACAAAAAAATGGGAAAGCATATGGAAAACAAAAACGTGGTCGAAGGTAGCATTCTTTACCTGGAGATCTTGAGCCACGGAATAGCTCTAACATGGGACCAGCTGAGGAAAAAAGGAATGCAAGGCCCATCGAGATGCGCCCTCTGCAGAGAACAAGAAGAGGCCATGGAGCATTTAACCAACACTTGCAAATTCAGCGGCAACCTGTGGAGACAACATTAGCAACTTTTCGAAATCAGTGGCAGAGACATAAATAACGTGAAAATAACGATAGAGAACTGGAGGAATAAGCCTTACCAAAATACGATCCTGAACAGGACTTGAAGACTCTCGATAGGATTCGTTTTATGGAATATCTGGAAAGAGCAAAACTATCTGATTTTCAAGGAGGCTGGTAGAGAAAATACAGAGCTATGGAACCAAATCATACAGAATATCAGAGAGACCATTCTCATAGAGAGGTGGTACGAGGAGGATTGGAACACTGACCCAATAGAGATAAGAATAATGACACGTCTGCAACTAAAGCCAAGTATGACGCGCAATACAGCAAGGAAACACCAAACTAACGAAACAGAGGAGGTCAATCACTACAGAAATCCTCAACAGGGATTCATCAAGTTGAATTTCAACGGGGCTGCGAAAGGAAACCCAGGGGAGGCAGGGATGGACAGAGTATTCAGAGACGACGGGGAATGACACTCAAAATCTACGTGATGGACTGTGGCAATGCCACAAACAACGAAGCAAAGCTCCATGCACTAAAAAAAAGGTTGGAATTTCCCATAAGGGAGGAATACCAAAAGCTACAGGTAGAAGGAGATGCAAAAATGGTAGTGGATATAGTCAAACAGCTACAGCGAGGAACACAGGCGGAGAAAATCAGTCATATTTGGAGAACCGCCTGGTTGGTGCAGGAGATAAGTAAACTCATAAGACAGGTAACCTACATCCTTCCCACCCATGTGAGAAGGAAGGGCAACGAACCAACAGACAACTAGGCAAATTGGGGTTGCAGGAATGGTGGAAGAACTCTGGATGCAAGTGAGGCCGAGCTAGTCCAGATGGGGGAGATGGCAAACTTAGTGCAACTCCTTGCAAAAGACAATGGAGAAGAGAGGAACTCCAGATCAAGGAACATCATTGAAAATCTAGAGAGATCGGGGAGATGCGGCTGGGAAGGGGAAGGAAGAGGACAAGTGGGGGAAAGGACAGACGCGGAGAATGAAGTGAGTAGACAGGTAACCTAGCAGGTGATGGAGTAGGGCAGAGAAGGTACAACTCCCGAGAGTACGAGGGCAGTGACAGAAGAGAACGACAAAGAGAAGGGCAAGGCAGAGAGTAGGAGGGCAGGCAGAAGAATGATAACAAGTGGCAGGACAAGGACAGCAGGAACACGGCAAGAGCAGTCGGGAGAAAGTGCGGATTAATGAGATGAGATGGCAGTGACGAGAGAAGGGGAGCATCCTGAGATGAGAGTGTAGGGATCCGTGTAGGTAATCAAGCCAGACAGGTGGCAGTAAAGGCAAGGGACTGGAGGGAGATAGGAATAAAACTTAACGAAAATAATGATATAGCAAAACGCATGCAGACGAAGACGAGAAAAGTTGGCGAGAGGGAAGGTGGTCGAAGAGTGAAGACACAGGCAGTATACAGACGAGGCAATCGATAGGCAAGTTGGTATGTAGTCCTCTCGCTCCACATCCCTGCTAGGCTCAGAATGATTTTCAATAGGAAACGAAATCTGATATGGAACATGCGTAAGACTGTAAAAAAACATAATAGAACCCCGCGCGATTATGGCAAAACCAATTTCGCAGTGCATCTGAATTTCCAGGGCAGAGAGATCGGGAGGGAGGGTTTCGCACCCCAGAAGGGATAAGGCCACCCTGTGATAGAAGCCTGTAGTAGTCCATGTAAGAACATGACCCTAGCCAGCCCTATAAGAATTGATGGGAGCAAACCAGTAGGCAAAAGGTGTTAAAATTAGCAACTAGGGCCAAACTTCATTTGGGACATCTTATTCATGGCTGATAATATGTTTATTATATTCTTCTCGTCGAGAGGTGTAGGATTGATCTAAAGATCATCCGATTCCGATAAGTATTCATGGAGATATGAATTTATTTTGATTATGGAATTATTATCAAACCGACCTACAACTCATGTAGGTTCAGAAGCCCAACAGTCGCATCTATTCAAACATCAACAATTGTGTATAAATACAGGAGGAATTTTCCTCATTTGCACTCACTCATCTCATCACATCTCTCTCTCTCTCTCTCTCTCTCTCTCTCTCTCTCTTGCGCAGAAAAGAGGCTCTTCTCTACTGCGCAGAAAAGAGACTCTCTCTCACACGTGGAAGGAAGCTGCTGAAACTGAAGCTGCAACCGCAAATCCAAACTTTGACCAGTGTGGACCATAAAACCTCCTCTTCTGAACTGCCTTGTATGTTCATCTGGACCTCCTCTAAAAGCCGAAACTTTTGGTGGTGGAATCAAGCTGATCCGACAGTCGGTTTGCAAGATATCGACTGCCCTAGTTTGAAGGAAGCTGCTGAAACTAAAGCTACAACTGCAGATCCAAAGTTTGACCATCAAACCTCCTCTTCTGAATTGCGTTGTAGGTTCATCTGAACCTCCTCTAAAGGCCGCAATTTTTGGTGGTGGAATCAGGCCGATCCGATGGTCGGCTTGTGAGATATCGACTGCCCTAGTTTTGATGATGACGTCGCTAATGCTGATGCTGCTAATCTAGGGTTTGCTACTGCTGATATAAATCAGATTTATTGTACTATTTCTCTCTGCTGAATTACTGAAGATAAAAGAGGATTTGATCAAAGGGTCTCCCCACACATTGTGGGGTTTGTCCCTGGCTAGTCGCCACATCTTATGTCTCTTGTCTTGGTTTGTTTTTTGTTGATCGTTTAATGTTCTATTTGCACTTTACTTATGCATATGTGATTGCTAATCTATGAATAATAATAAGAAAGAGAAGTAAATTGCTCTAAGCATAGAACATACCATAACTTAACATGGTATCAAAGTTGAGGTGAAGACAAAGTTCGAGCAAGAGCAAGAACAATCACCAAAGAGAAGATTGGCAAGGCTATCCTAAAAGAACAATGGGGTCCTCATCACTCTTTCCTGCTAAGGACAAGCTCCGTGAGAAATTTGACTATCACAGATGGAAGATGTCTTTCAATCTAACCCTAGAAGATCAATGAGTGTTAGACCATGTGAGAGGCAATATTGTTGAGCCTCCATCAAATGCCTCTATTGCTGCCAAGAACAAATGGAAAATCGGAGAAGTTAAAGCAAAGAAAATCATCTGGGACCTAAGTCACCTGACACGGGGATTCGGGACACGTAGATTTCGAGATTCGTGGTGTCGGATTCGGACACGCTGACCCCCCCAGAACAGGACACGTTAGGATTTGTTATATATTATTTTATTATATATATATATATATTAAAAATTAGATATTTTCTTACACAATTTTTTAATTATGAAACAAATTTATTGATTTCAAACATAGATCTTCTCTATAGCTATTAGCATGCATAGTACATACCAAAATTCAATTAAATGCCAGTGGACTGGTCACATAATGATAAATCTATTAAAATTTTAAATCATGATTTCATAATTCATAACTAAAGACAACTTACAACTACAAGAAGTAAGATAAACACATTGACAATTTTTGTTTTTTTCTCATTAAGTTCATCAAATCAAAAATGTGTTACATAGGTAGCACTGGTGCAATGCCAATGCAAATAGAAAAGAAATATAAAACAACTACAGGTATACAAGCCTCAAGGCATCATCAGCATCAGAATCAACATCAATATCTCATCATCATGTCCCCACTGCTCTCCTCTGCATCCTCCTCCTCCCCTGTATCCATAGTCGCTCTGCATTGCTGGTGTGAGGATGACCCCTCTAAGTCATCAAATCTAACAGGCTCTAGCACTGGATAATTGAGATCCATGTTGGCCAATGCCAACTCAACACTGGTGTCCATACCCATATCATCAAGAACAGTGTTACTTGGGAGTGGGAGCGAAAGCGAGGAGCGGGAGCGAAAACGGGAGTGAGAGCGACATATTCAGAAGCTCCTGGTCTGGTGCTCATGATTAAATACGAGTTCCATACCCTAATACATGAAAAAATTCAATGGAAACATTGCAATCCCCCAATCCTAAAATCTTGAAAAACTAATAAGTCTGTTGGATTTTGAATGAAATCTAAAATTCTACTTTCTCAATATGAAATCCAAGGAGGCCGGAACCACTCTCAAACATCCTGAGTCATTTCATGGTAATGTTAAAAATTTAAATAAAAGGATGAAAATGAAGATTAAGGAGAATGTCACTTTTACTTTAAGGATTTAACATTACCATGAATAGCATATCAATACTAGGGCCTAGACTTGATCATGAAGCTGCCAAAACGCTTGCCAACAGCACAAATCACTTGCCAAATGAAAATATTAATGAGCAAACACACCCTTTTTATACCTGCGCTAAGCTTAGCGAGTCCTGGAAACAGGACGCGATTCCCAAAATCGCGACACGCTTTTGAAAATTGCGACATGACCTCAGATTTGACAAGTCAGAAAAGGACACGATGTGTCATATGGTTTGGACACGAATCCAGACCGAATCGTGTCGGATTTGCTGGATTCGAGATTCGAGGGGCCTCTAGGGCGAATCGGGTTATCTAGTCTGGGACTCTATTGACAAGCGCTTGGTGGCCTACATCTCAAATCTGAACACCTCCAAGGAAATCTACGATAGACTGGTGAGTTTATTTAAAGTTGATGCAAATCAAGTTTTGTTTCTTAAAAATAAGTTGAAAGAAGTTCATAAGGGTAAAGATGAGGGCTTGCAAGCATATTTCTTAAGAATCACCGAGATCAGGAACGATCTCCTATCTATTGGGGAGACTATTACTGATAGGGAAATGGCACTCACGACTCTTGGAGGATTACCATCCGAATGGTATGTGTTCAGGACTACTCTTCTAAACAATAATGTAATTCCTGGTTTCGAGGAATTAATGGCTAGATGCATCCAAGAAGAAACAAGGGTAGAAGAGCAAGAAATGCCCATGCCTAAACGTCCTCCTGCTACTTTTTCTTCTCATGCTAAGAAAAGAAAGAATTCCGGGTCTAAATCAAAAAGAAAGGCTGGACCTACGGGTGGAAGAAAAGGACGATGTTATATTTGCGATAAAGCAGGTCACAATGCAAGGGGGTGCCCTGATAGAAAGGACTCACACCGGGACGATGATCAAAATCCATCTCATGGCAATCAAAGGAATGGCAAATTCAATAGCAAAGGTAAAAGGAGTGTTGGTAATCAAGGAAGAGGACAACCATTCAAGAAGGCTAGAAATCCCAGGTATGAATCCAACATTGTTGAAAATAAGCAAGATGAAAATTATCTACCAGCTGCTCTATCTACTTCTACTCCTTCGGACTCATTGGGAATTTGGCTCATTGATAGTGGTGCCTCAAGGAAGTTCACTGGTTACAAAGAAGTTCTCCATAATCTGATAGAGAATGAAACTAACCTGGAAATTGTCCTTGGAGATAATATGAAATATCTCGTGAAAGGTGTAGGCAATGTCTCTCTTAAATTGAATCAAGGTAACACGATCCACTTACAAGATGTATTATATGTACCGGACCTCAAAAAGAACCTGGTGTCCATCTCGGCAATGGAAGACAAAGGCTACAAAGTGAACTTCAGCGATGGCAAGGTACGTATATGGAAAAACAATGTTAAAGATGCTTTCACTCTTGGGTTTCGAGTGATTCATTATATCAGGTCGGTGGAAGTCTGCTAGGTGTCATGTCTTATGACACATCTCTTCAGTCCGAACTTTGGCATCGGAGGTTTGCCCACCTTCATTATAAAGCTCTACCCAATGTAAGACAAATGGTAATAGGGATGCCCGAATTCCGAGTAGAGAAAGAAGGTGTATGTCCAGGATGTGTTGAAGGAAAGCTCAAAAGGGGACCATTCCCCTCAAGCCAAAGCAAGAACTCGGATATATTACAGTTGGTTCACTCAGGCATATCTGAAGCTGGCATTAAGAGGAAGACTACTACACCACATACTCCTGAGCAGAATGGTGTGGCAGAAAGGAAGAACCTTACAATTGTGGAAGTTGTCCAGAGACTTCCGAAGTTTCTATGGGTAGATGATGTAACAATGCCTGATGTGGAGGAACCCATGGATCCTATTGATCCACCTAAGCCTTCCTCTTCTAGGAAGAGGCCCTCTTGGCTTAGGGGGGCTACTCGATTATGTTGAAGGACACACTACACCCTGAGGAACCTTCCGTGAAAGTAAGAAACCCAATAGGCATCAGGGATACCTGACCATCATGAGCATGGTCATACAAAATGAGCCTTCATCATTCTCGGATGTCATCAAGCATCAAGTATGGAAGGATGTTATGACCGAAGAATATGAGTCTATTATGAAGAATGATGTGTGGGAAGTAGCTCCCAGACCCCTGGACAAGACAGTTGTCACTTCTAAATGGCTTTACAAGATAAAAGCATGCTGCAGATGGAAGTACGGAAAAGTATAAGGCTCGTTTTTTTGCGTGTGGTTTC
Source organism: Pinus taeda (assembly GCA_000404065.3). NCBI lineage: Eukaryota > Viridiplantae > Streptophyta > Pinopsida > Pinales > Pinaceae > Pinus > Pinus taeda. The sequence goes on along the minus strand of APFE030452213.1, from coordinate 62,770 downwards.
CCCCAGAAGGAAGGTACAGACTATGACGAGATATTTGCACCTATTGCCAGATATACCACAATCCGCTCGATCATAGCCCTTGCAGCTTCACAAGGAACCTACATCAGATGGATGTCAAGACCGCGTTCTTGCATGGTTCAATCAAAGAAGAGGTCTACATGGAGCAACCCGAACGATTCGAGATTTATGATCGAAAATCTCATGTATGCAAGTTGAAGAAAGCTTTATATGGGCTGAAGCAAGCACCTCGAGCATGGTATGAGAGGATCGATAGCTGCTTGATGAAGCTGAGATTCACTAGGAGTGAAGTCGATCCTAACCTTTTAAGGTTGAAGATGACAAACCTCTCATACTAGTGTTGTATGTGGATGACCTCTTTCTAATAGGTGCAGACGCTCTCATTCACAAATGTAAGAGGGAGTTGTCTTCTAAATTTGAAATGAAGGACCTAGGGTTGATGCACTATTTCCTAGGACTTGAAGTTTGGCAGAAGTCAAGGGAAATTTTCCTATCTCACGGAAAATATGTGGTGAAGATACTGGAAAGGTTCGGTATGGTGGATTGCAACCTTGTATCTACTCCGATGGAGCTTGACTTTAAGAAGTTAAGCGGTAGTGCTGTTGGACCTGTTTTACGAAATGCCACCGAGTATCGACAACTCGTCGAAGCATTAATGTTCTTGGTGAACTCTCGTCGAGACACATGCTTTGCAGTCAACACATTGAATCAACATATGGTTGAACCTCACCACATACATTGGATTGGTGCCAAGAATCAGTTGAGATATCTTCGTGGCACAATCACTTATGGTTAAGATACACTGCCGGAGATGTGAGACTACTTGGATATACTGATGCTGATTGGATAAGCAGTGTGGTGGACCGTAAGAGCACTTCTGAGTGTTGTTTCACCTTGGGATATGCTTCGATATCCTGGATGGGCAGGAAGCAGAAGTCAGTGGCTTTGAGCACCGCCGAGGCAGAGTATATTACTGCTAGCATGGCCTCCTGTGAGGTAATCTGGTTGCGGAAGCTCTTCAGTGAGTTGTTTGGATTTACACTGGATACCATCGTGATCCTATGTGACAACCAGAGTGGGATTCGTTTGTCAGAGAATCTTGTATTTCATGATCGCTCCAAGCATATCGATATCAGGTACCACTATATTCGAGATATGGTGCAGCGGGGAGCTATAAGGCTCCATCATATCGGTACAGATGAACAAGTCGCCTAAATTCTGACAAAGCCCCTAGGGAAAGTCAAATTCCTAAATTTTCGAGAACAACTTGGTGTTATTCAAAGACCCTCTAATGAGGGTCCTGTATGATGCATTGAGCTCTGGGAGCTCTGGGGGGGTGCGAGGTACTTCTTGGAGCGACATATGACCACAGAGTGATTCACTATCCCCTGGTGGTGTACATGTACCCCCCGTGGCAACTATGTAGCAGGGTGATTGGTTCTCCTGTGAGGTTTAGATGATGTGTTCTCCATGACGACTATAGCAGGATGATTGGTTCTCCTATGAGGTCTGGATGACGCGTTCTCCATGATGATTATGTAGCAAGATGATTAGTTCTCCTATGAGGCCTGGATGATGTGTTCTCCCTGGCATTTGTGTAGCAGGATGATTAGTTCTCCTGTGAGGACAGGATTGATTAAGTTCTCCTATCGAGGCATCCTACCCATGCAGTCTAGGACTCATGGGAAGTACCTTTCATCTGATCAATGAGCAGGGAAATGAAGTTAGGGACCATAGTAATACCGATGGACGTATCGTTGTATCTATCGTACTCCCTACACTAGGATGACCTTCATTAATTTGGGATCAATGATAATGGTCTGGGACCAGTGGTAGGAGTTGTACCTACTATGATGCTGACTTCGGGTTAGCTGAGACTGGTCTGGGACCAGTACATACTCCGAGACTAACTTCGTGTCAGCGCAGTACTAGTCTAGGACCAGTGAGAGTGGTACATACTATGACGCGGACTTCGGGTCGATTGAGACTGGTCTAGGACTAGTGGTACATTCTCTGAGCCTATGATATTGGTCTGGTACCTACTATGACGCTAACTTCAAGTCGGATGAGACTAGTCTGGGACCAGTGGTACACACTTTCAGATTGACTTTGAGTCAGTGGAGGATCATGTTGGTCTAGGACCAGTGGTAAGAGTTGTACTCACTATGACGCTGACTTTGGGTTGGTTGAGACTGGTCTGGGACCAGCGGTACATACTCTGAGACTGACTTTGAGTCAGTATGATACATCCTCGATCATTTCTTCTTCTTCATAATTCGGACAAAAGCAAAGCAGAACAGAACAAAGCAAAGCAGAGCATAACAGAGCAGAGCAATACAAATCAGTACATGGCAAAACAAGACAAAGCAGTACAGGTAGAATAGAGCAAAGCAGGGCAAGGGTCAGGTTGTACAGGGCAGTGCATTTGATGGATGAATAGCAGCGACCGACAGACAGATTGCAGATGAAGTTCTCCCTAGTTGAGAGGGAGTGTTAAAATTGGCAACTAGGACCAAACTTCATGTGGGACATCTTATTCATAGCTGATAATATGTTCATTAGATTCCTCTCGTCGAGAGGTGCAGGAATGATCTAAAGATCATCCGATTCCAATAAGTATTCATGGAGATATGAATTTATTTTGATTATGGAATTATTACCAAGCCGACCTACAACTCATGTAAGCTCAGAAGCCCAACAGTTGCATCTATTCAAACATCAACAATTGTGTATAAATACAGGAGGACTTTTCCTCATTTACACTCACTCATCTCATCACATCTCTTTCTCTCTCTTGCACAGAAAAGAGGCTCTTCTCTACTGCACAAAAAAGAGACTCTCTCTCACACATGGAAGGAAGCTGCTAAAACTGAAGTTGCAACTGCAGATCCAAACTTTGACCAGTGTGGACTATCAAACCTCCTCTTCTAAATTGCGTTGTAGGTTCATCTGGACCTCCTCTGAAAGCCAAAACTTTTGGTGGTGGAATCAAGCCGATCTGACAGTCGGTTCGCGAGATATCGATTGCCCTAGTTTGAAGGAAGCTGCTGAAACTGAGATGCAACTGCAGATCCAAACTTTGACCAGCGTGGACCATCAAACCTCCTCTTTTGAACTACACTGTAGGTTCATTTGAACCTCATCTGAAGGCCACAATTTTTGGTGGTGGAATCAGGCCGATCCGGCGGCCGGTTTGTGAGATATCGACCGCCCTATTTTTGATGATGAAGTCGCTAATGTTGATACTGCTGATCTAGGGTTTGCTACCACTGATATAAATCAGATTTATTGTACTATTTCTCTTTGCTGAATTATTGAAGATAATAGAAGATTTGATCAAAGGGTTTCCCCACACATTGTGGGATTTGTCCTTAGCTAGCCACCACATCTTATGTCTTTTGTCTTGGCTTGTTTTCTGTTGATCATTTAATGTTCTATCTGCACTGTACTTATGCACATGTGATTGTTAATCTATGAATAATAATAAGAAAGAGAAGTAAATTGCTCTAAGCATAGAACATACCATAACTTAACAAAAGGGAAGAAACCTAGGGGGAAAAACCCAAGGATTATAGTAAACCAGGAAATCATGCATCCATAGGGGAAGGGAAGGAGAGCCGGCTCCAGGAGGAAACCTGTTGACAAGACAGGGAGACTATGGGAAAGGCGGAATGAAAGTCCAACCTCATTCGGGGAGAAACCCATGAGGATGACCAAAATGGAAAGACCGGGAGTAGACCGCTACCACGGGAGGAAAATGGGAAGAAACCCAAGAAAACACCAAACCCTTACCAAAAAAGCACTAGCTCTAAACCCAATCTGACTAAAACCCCGAAGATAGCAAATACAGGAAAGGGAAAGAAAACGAGTAATTGGGAAATTGTTTTGATTCAATATTACAATTCTGATAAATGCAACGATTTTGTGATAGGTATATTAACATACCGGGGAAAGAATAGTGAACAGAACTGAGAACACCAGGAAGAAGATAGTTGCAGACAGGCAAGGCGCAAAATGGCCCCCAAGAGAGGAAAGAGAGTAACAAAGACGGAAGAAGGAACAAGTGCGCTGACCAGGAAAAGAGGAAGGAAGCCAAGCAGTGAACATATGAAGACAATTATTGATTCTTACATGGCAGGGAATCTGTCAGACATTAAAGCCCAAATTGCGAGTTGGGAGAGGGAACTGAACAACAATATCAAGCACTGGGACATCCCCATGGAAGAGTGGGAAAGCATGGTGTCGGATCCCAGGAATACTCTAGGAAGGCATTCCCTATTCAGGCGGGACCATACAGCAATACTGGGTGATGAAGAACGTGGTGGCTTGGGCCATGACCCTGCATCGACAGCAAACGGTGGGTGAAGGAGCAGAGGCATAGCAGAAGAACAAGGAAAAAGACCCAGTCAGGGCAGAGTTACTCAGGGAGATAGCAACAATTCAGATATAGACCTACAGAAATAACGTGGCCCTGGGTAGAATTGAACAAACTCTTAAAGAGCTGAAGTGGAGAATTGAGTAGCGGAGCGAGATGCCAAGATCCAGTGCAAAGGCGTCAGCCCCAGTAACATCCTCGGATGAGGATTGATGCAGTGATCCAATTTGATATCAAAAAATATTCTTTTGATGAAATGCATTTACATGTTTAATTTGCTTTCTAGAAACAGTAGAATAGAGAGTCAAAACAGTGGTGCTAGATGGATAGCAACAAATCTCTTTAAATTTTGGACAGGGTTTAATGCTGACAGGTGGCTATCTACTTTCCTTCGGGCAGGTAAGCCACCTGGAGCAAATGGTTAAAGCTTTTAAAAAAGAAATATAAATAGAGGAAGAACTGCCAAGTTTACAAAAAAAAAGAAGGCATGAACTCCTTGATTTGATCATATCATAAGTTCGGGTAGATCAGGAGCTAGAGTTGCATGGTCGAAAATAAGTTGGTTTGAATGTATTTGGAGCTAAAAGGCAAGAAGATCGGCAAAATATTGAAGACACATTACTTCTATTAGAAGACTCTTTTATTGAAAGCTAAAGGACTATTGTGTTGACAAAAGGTTCTGTTTTGGATATGTTCATTTATTCATTATAATTGAGTCCATTTTAGCCTTCCAAGGAGCATTATGTGAGAATATTATGAAGAGCCAGTTTTATAAAGCCCCTGCATGACAAACAATAACGTACGAGGCAAGTTTTTCTCATATTTCGAATAAAACTTGTAACAGGGATTTGAATCCCAATAGTGCACTAGGCACTAGGTTGGAGTTTACATCGATAAAGTTTTGGATCCATATTGGTAGTGTTACCAGTCAAACCCGCAGGAGACCTAAAGGGGTTCCTGAGAGGGTAACTGCTAGGTTAAGGGCAGCAGTGGAGGCTTAGCCCACTATCACCACAGCTAAGTCTCCCTGCTATTTACAGACTTTCACTGATGGGAGGAGTCCTAGTAGTTCAAGGATCACTTGTAAAGTATATGTCAATGGATAGGTGAGAAGTGACCTTAAAAACCCTTTCCCAAGGATGGAGTGAAGAATGGAACTTGTTTGCTCTTTAGGCAAGGGACTTGGTCCACCAGGGTTAAAGGATTGGAGGGTTGAGGGAGAAAGGATAGGCTTATAAACAACGTTCTCAATCCCTATAATCCTTGGGAAACTTGGATTCCCAAATGGTCTTTGATGAATAATCTTTATTGAGAAATGACACCACACGAGGTCAAGTGGACTCGGCCCAAATTCAGGGATGGAATGCAGCAACCAATGATGTTCCTATCCTAGACAAGGTGAGGTAAAAGGACCAAACAAGAATACCTTCTTCAAAAGGTTGAATTTATCCTATTGAGATCTAGCCTTGGGGATGTCTAAGCACAATTCGATCCTAAAGCTAGGGCTTGGGATTCCCGGAGATTCCATCGCTAGAATTGCCTCAAATCTAGAGGAGAGGTAGGGGACCCACCAACACAGTTGCATATAGGAGATCGAATTTTTTCCTTGGGTCAATTCCCGAGAAATTGATGCCCTAGGTGACCTAATGGAGCTAGACTTGGGAAGAAGGGGAAAATGGTTAAAAAGGGGCTTGAAATGATCACCCTTTTTGTGGGATCAGTGCCTAGTTCACTTAGGGATATGGATTCAAGATAATGATGAGTAAGAACTTGGTTTCTTGATCAAGGAGACCCAGGAAGTCAACTTCATCCAATGTTGAGAAAAAAAAAGTGACCTTCAAGCATTTATACTTCAAAGCAAACGATGAAAGTTTCTCGAGATAAATAGATATCTAGGACATTTCATTAAATTACATTGATCCATACATTAAATTAGCTAAAACATGTTCAATTCCACATTTTAATAATGCAACAACTAGCCCTAATTTTAGAAGTATGCAGCAACAAGAATAAAAGCATCAAAATTTACTTACAACGTTATAGAGTATATCCGACCAGCATTTCGTTTGCTCAATAAAGCTCCAAGACAAGAGAAATAGCCCAAATCCATACATCAAAATTCATCCATCTCCAAAAATATCCACCAAGGAAAAAGTGTGAAAAATCTCCAAGATTAGAAAGATCCCAAGTCAAGTGATGATACCAATGATTGTATCTAACATCAATATATAGCCTCCTAGTGAGTTTGAATTATCCTATGGGCCCCTAAAGTTAAATAATGTGCAAATAATAACTCCTAATGGTCACAAGCCCACCACACTAGCTCATAATGTAAAAACAAGCCTCACAAGGGACCAAATAATGATATGTGCATGTCGTAGGGCCCTCTAAAGGCTCAATAATATCCTGAAGTGCCATATTAAGGAATAAATTCTTCGACATATGATGGACAAGGGGTTGGCCCCTTGTTCTCCAAGCAATAGACTTGTGGTGCTCCCATTGGGTATGAGGGCACATAGATGACCCCATGGGTAACCATATGAATCGGAGATCCTCTGTAAGGGTCCCAGTGGTGGAATGAATGCTTCCATGACATCGTACAAGTCTTGGGACACCTGTCAAGAGTGTAGGGCCCCTGTGGGGGCCTACCGAGCATAATGTACCAAACATATCATCATAATCCCAAAAGTGGGTCGCTAGTAATCTCTGAGCGTCCAAGAAGATCTGTGGAGTGTTGTTTGTTGCTGTGGAGGCCCATGGCTCTCTATGCACACCCTACATGTGCCAATGTAGACCTCTGGGGGTTAGGATCCCATATAGGGAAACCAAACCCAAATGCAAACCACCTGTAATCCTCCAAAAGATCCAATGAGTCCCTAGGCTTCCAGTACAACTAGTCATTAAAATAATTGGGTAAAAAGCTTACAAATCACAGATAACAACATGGGCACTTCATAATGGCAAGCCCTTCCTTAGTGGGCTTTGGCATGTGCCAATGTCTCCAAGCTCCAAAGGGGGTTAGCCAAACACCTTATTAGGTGGTTTCAACCTTTAAAGGGGATAGTATGTCCATGGTACATCCCTCTAATGGGGGTTGCAAGTGACAAATAAGTGGAATGGAATAGGGAATGAGAGGGGAAATCTTGGGCCACATAGTGGGGCATAGGGGTAGCTAGATAAGGGGAAGCCCACACCTGGGTATGCAATGTGTAGGATGGAGCAGTCGTGGAACATAAGGTGCCCCAGCCTTGATTTTTCCACCCTTCTTCATATACCTTTTGCATTTTATCAATTTTCTTTAATTAACTGCTTGGGGCTCAAAGGACAAGAGCATGATGTGTAAGATATAACTGTGATTACCCCCTTTTAGGTAGGGTGGTTCATTGCTCTCCAGGGGTTGGGACAATCAGAGGTTCCTGAATGATAGAGGCAGCTTATTTAGGGCCTATGGAACCAGGGTGATGGCCAATGATTAGGGTAGAGCTCATGTAATGGTTTTTTCCCGACCATCTTTTGCATTTTGTTGTACAATTTCCTGTTAAATGTGGCCAATTATGCTTTTCACTTATTCTTTTAATTGCTTCAACCTCCGGGGCATCATTCTAGGCTTGACCCAAGGTGGGGGCAAAATATGAATGGGGCTATAGTGGGTGGAAAGGGAGTAATATGTGTGGCTAGAGGAGCGGGACCATGCACCCAAAGTTAGGGTTTCCCAAGTAGTACCACCCTAGAACCCAATGGTCAATAAAGCAGATCCCACGAGACTAAGATCCAAGGGTAACAACCAAAAGAGATCAAGGAGACAAACTAAGCCCACTCTTTCCGGCAAATCCCCCCATCATTCCATACCCAGAAGTATCCAAGTTAAGTAAACCCAATACTCAACTATCAAATGACAAGACATGCCTTTAGATTCAGGAGCCCCACCTTCAAACATACGATCAATATAGGTGGGCGAGGGACCACATGGTTGGCTTAGGTGGCAGAGAAATGGAACAACGAGCTAGTAGGAGACATCACGGGGTTGTTCGCTGTTGGCTCAAGCTCATCATGGAAAAAAATTTCTCTTGGGGACATCATCCACAAAGTGGTGGGTAACAGGTAGTATGGTGAACCTGAAGGATAGCATAAATTGAGAAAGATTGTCTTGTAAACTATGTGGCCAGCAAATGATAAAAGATATCAGTCAACTTAAGTACTAATTGGATAAAACCAATGTTGCAAACATCGGCATCGAGATAAAATCTGCAAAGATCCAAAAAATTGAAAAGATTGAGAAAATATTGGCAAAATTGGCAAACATCAGCTAGGCCAAAAAAATCGCGATTTCACAATTTTTTTATGATAAAATCGAGATGTTTGCAACATTGGCTAAAACCCCAAGGCTTGGGATTTGTAGTGCATCAACCACAGAGATTATTCAAGCTGCACACAATGCACTTTATGAAAACGATAAAAAGAGGGAATTCGCAGCCACTACCAAAGCTAAACTTGTGGTCAATGGAGTAGCTAGATCTTCAAGAACTACAAGCAAATCTAGAACTTCGGGAAATGAGAAGAACTCCACAGATTCACCATTCATGAGGATCTCACCGTTCTTTGTTCTAAGAACCACACATGGGGCATGTTACCCACCACCAATGTTTGACCCCTATAGGAGAAGTTTTCTCCTAGATTTGTCTTCAGCCAGTAGCCTCCAAATATTTCAATGTGCCACCATTCTCTGCCACCCAAGCCAACCATTATATGCCCTCGCCCATCCGTTATGATCGTATGTTTGCAGGTGGGCCTTCCAACCCCGAAGGTATGGCTTTCCATTATGTAATTAGGTGTTTATGTTTGCTTTTTTGGGACACATTTGGACATGGAATAGTGGGGGGGGATTCAATGGAAAGAATGGGCTTGGTATGTACTCTTGTTCCCAACTTGGTGGCTAATCTTGTATCATAGTCACGTGGGATCTCCTCTATTGGCTCTTAGCTTTCGGAGTGGCACTACTTGGGAAACCTTGATTTTGGTTGCATGGTCCCACTTCTCGAAACCATTTATATCACTCCCTTCTGCTCATTATAACCACTTTTCACACTTTTCCTATCCATGTCCACATTTGTCCATTCGGTTCACCAGGAGTTAGACTCCCCCTCCCCTTGTCCACACTTTGGGTCGATCCTAGAATGATGTCCCAGAGGTTGATGCAACTAAAAAGAAAGCTAAAAGCATAATTTGGCCACTTACAATAAGAAATGTACCATAAAATGCAAAAGATGGTTGAGACCTAAAAATTTAACATGTTGGCAAAAGCCAAACATGACCTCTACCCCGTATCATCATGACCATCACCCTGGTTCCTAAGGCCCCTATGAATGCCTCGTGTATCATTATGGAACCCATAATTGTCCCAACCCTTGGTGGGCGATAAACTTCCCAACCTTAAGGGGGTAATCATTGCTTTAGCATACACATCATGCTCTCATCCCTTGGAGCAAGGTTGCGGGGCAGCACCCCGCCCCCTTGAATCCGCTCCCAAAGCACGCTCCCTTCAAGAGCGCATTGGGAGCAACCCCAAAAGCGCACTCCCAAAATTTGCTCCCAGCTCCAATCCACTCTCAAAGCGCGCTCCCTTCGGGAGTGCACCGAGACCGGTCGCGGGATCGCACTCCCAAAATTCGCTCCCACAACTCGAATCCACTCCCCAAGTGTGCTCCCTTTGGGAGAAACCCCAAGAGCACGCACCCTAAAAAAATTCGCTCCCCAACGTTTTTCGCAAAAAAAATTGCAAACACGTTCCAAATACAATTTTTTTTTAAAGAAACATGAATTTTTGAGTCGGGTGAACTAATGATCAAGTCTATGGCCCTAGTATTGATATGTAATTCATGGTTCTTCTTCTGACTGTACAACAGACCAATCATCACAAAATTCTTCAATATCTACACATGCTTTCAATTTACCGGATGTGCTCTTTGGACAGGCATGAGCATAATGTCCTTCTTGTTTACATATGAAACAGTAATTATTTTTGGTTCTCAGCTGTTTCCTCTTCTTCAGAAATCTGAAATTTTTAAAAGGTCGTTTTGGATTTGCAATTTTCTTGGTCTTGAATTTTCCATACCTTTTATGCTTTCTCTTTTTCTTAAATGGTGTCCAGGGGAAAGAGGCATGACAAACATTAGCACTGGGAGTTATATCATGTGCTTGTTTTTGCCAACAGAGATATTTAACTTTCTCTTGACACCGGAATAAAAGTTCTACCCAGTAAATCTGATCAATAGATTTGCTTTGAAGCTCAATATCTTTAAAAATCAGGTCTCCCAGATTTCCTAGTAATTTTGATAAAAAAAGAAATTTTCTAAACTGAATCATTTGAAAGATTTTCTTTATAAACTTTGGCCATAAAATCTTGACCAAAAGATTCAAGATATTTTAAATCTTTCAACTCCATTCTAACAAGATTTGTAATGATTTGTTTTTTCTCATCAATTGGCTCGGGGACAAACTGTGTTTTCAGTAGTACCTCTAGAGTAGACAGTCTTGCTGCCACGACTGCTTGTCGTTCTGATTCAGGTGGTCCAATCCACCAATCAAACTATTCCGACCATTCTCTTTTCTGCTAGAACAAATATGCATACATTATCGAGCTTTATGGTTACTTGCATCTGGTATAAAGCTCCAATCCATATTCTAATTGATTCAGCTGGATTTGTTGATTTGTCCAAATCTAGAATATAACCACTAGAATTAAAAGAAAACAAATCTTCTTCTATCCTAGGAAATTTTTGGACTTCTTTGACAAAATTTGCTTTTTGGATTGATGGCATAATAAAAGATGGGAACTTAGAAGCTACTTTTTAAAGAGTCACTATTTCTACTTTTGTTTTTCTTGGCTTTTCCGGAACAGACTCTATTTCATTGGCCTGAAAGGTGTTTCAAAGGTGCTAGCTTCTGTTTCTTCTAGATCCCAAAAATTCGGGTTGACATACCTATAGAAAATTTTGAGCTCTAAGTTGCTTTTGATTTTCTTTTTCGTTCTTTATTTTGCATCCTGGCTTCTTTCTTAGCTCTTTCTTCTTGTTGTTCATCATGTAAGAGCTTAAGATTAGCTAGAATGAGTTCATTTTGTGCACCTAGATCATCTATGGCATTTTCAGCGTAAGAACACCATGTAATGATATAATTACCAATTTTATACAATTGATCCATATCATTTGTATTTGAGGAATTATGTTCAACTAAGGGGGCACAATCAGCTCTAGTAGGAGGTTGCTTTGAGGAAGAAGTAGTGCAAAATTTAATCTTTGGGGGCCATTCTCCTCCTTTTACAAAGCGGCGATTGGCGAATTGCCATTCCTCAACTGGCGTAACTTGAGAACTAGAAATCCTAAACATTTTATTTACAGCAAGAAAAGGCTTAACTTCAGGTATATGCAATTCATTTGAAGATATACCAGGTTGACTGGAAGTGTTGGCTATTTGGGATGAGGATTCTGTAGAGTCAGAGACTAGTAGTGCATATTTTCTTGGATGAATGATAGGTCGCGGGACAGAAGGTTTTTCTTGAAGTATTTTTATTTTTCCATCTTGCAACGAGGCTCTTCCTGTCAGGCTTCTTGGTTTCTTTTCATCAGCTAAGGACCTGTATTGAAAATACCAGTCATTTGGTAGACCTATAGAATCATACGATACTCCTTCTACTTGTGCATTATTTAATCCAACCGACACACAATCTCTGAGTACTAGCTGTTTTAATTTCAGATGTACTGTGTTAGTCAACGGAAATGACGTTTGAATCATTACACATAGGAATTCACTGCTATCAACCATCTGTAATCCTTGGACTCCTACCATAAGTTTCCAATAGTCTTTCAGATGAGGGTCTGTAAGACTAATAGAGTAATCTGGAAAAATCGTTCCATACTGATAACCAGTAGATAGGTTACCGACAATGGTACCTATTCTAGCATGATCATAGCTTTGGTGTCGAGTATCAAATACTTCAGCAATGCACGGAGTATTTAAGCCATGTCTAAACAAAGGGGCCAAACCTATTCTTATACCTCCAAAATGTAAACAGGAATACTTTTTTGTCTTTTACATATTGTCGAAATTTTTTTATTTCTTCATTGTTAAACAAGGAGAGAGAAACAATCTAAACAAAAGGACCAGAGACTTTGATTTTTTACTTCCACTTCTTTTCAAAGCATCTTTTTCTGAAAGATATTAGAGAGAGGGGTTTTATAGACATCAGTTGCATGGAGAGTTGGAGGATTCCAACTTTCAGGATTTTCTACTGTCTCTAATTCTTTCTCAGAATCAATCTCCTTTTCAAGAGATCTAGAATCAACTTCAGTAACTACACGACGTTCAAAAGTAGAGAAAGATCTAATTAAACCAGCCATTAGGAACTTTACAGGGCTCCGATACCAGAGATAGCTTGCTTCTTGAAATTGAAGATAACTTTATCTGCACTGATTGTTACTGGTAATACTAAATTTATAAATTGCATGCCTAAAAATAAACTGGCTGATGGATCATAATGTTGGATAGCAGATATCTTTACGATCTTCCCACCTACTTTTAAAGACACATTATCTACATAGTGGGTGAGATTAACTGTACCTCCGACTGTTTCGGAGATTATGATATTTTGGAGAGGTTTCCATAATCCTTTGAATAACGATGGTCTTGCAAAATTGTTTGAGCCACCAGTATCAATAAATGCATCAAGATCTATCCAACTATTTTTGACCTGCACAAAGACTGGTATATACAAAAGATTATATGTTTTTACCATTTTCTTTAAGAAACTTTATTCTGCTGCTGGGTCGAATTCAGGAACTGGCATTGAAGATGTCTGTCCAACCTTTTTCTTATACGGACAAAAAAAATTTAACTGAGGGAGAAGAGGGATTACTTGTTTTCCTTTGTCTTTCTCTGACTGTAAAGACCAACATAAAGATTCGGTTTCACTTGTTTCAGAACTATCGGTTTCAGTCTCAAATTCTTCACTGTAGTGAAGTTCTTCTTCATTTTCAACTGAAGATTCTTCAGTAGAACAGTCATAGCAAATATTCATCTTTTGAACAGAACTGATTAACTCTTCTTCTTCTGAAGAAAAAAAAAAAGCATCAGTCAACATATATACATCTGATGGTTCTTCTTCTCACTATACAACAGACCAATCATCACAAAATTCTTCAACTACACATGCTTTCAATTTACTGGATGTGCTCTTTGGACAAGCATGAGCATAATGTCCTCCTTGTTTACATATGAAACAACAATTATTATTGGTTCTCGGTTGTTTCCTCTTCTTCAGAAATCTGAAATTTTTGATAGGTCATTTTGGATTTGCAATTTTCTTGGTCTTGAATTTTTCATACCTTTTATGTTTTCTCTTTTTCTTAATGGTGTCCAGGGCAAAGCGGCACGACAAACATTAGCACTGGGAGTTATACCATGTGCTTGTTTTTGCCAACAGAGATATTTAACTTTCTCTTGACACCAAAATAAAAGATCCACCTAGTAAATCTGATCAATAGATTTGCTTTGAAGCTCAAAATCTTTGGAAATCAGGTCTCCTAGATTTCCTGGTAATTTTGATAAAAAAGAAATTTTCTGAACTAAATCATTTGAAAGATTTGCTTTATAAACTTTGGCCATAAAATCTCGACCAAAAAATTCAAGATATTTTAAATCTTTCTACTCCATTCTAGCAAGATCTATAATGATTTTCTTTTTCTCATCAATTGGCTCGGGGACAAACTGTGTTTTCAGTAGTACCTATAGAGTAGATAGTCTTGCTGCCACGACTGCTTGTCATTCTAATTCGGGTGGTCCAATCCACTAGTCATAAACTATTCCGGCCATTCTCTTTTCTGCTAGAATAAATATGGATACATTATCGAGCTTTGTGGTTACTTGCATCTGGTATAAAGCTCCAATTCATATTCTAATTGATTCAGTTGGATTTGTTGATTTGTCCACATCTAGAATATAACCACTAGAATTAAAAGCAAATTTTGTCAAAGAAGTCCAAAAATATCCTAGGATAGAAGAAGACATGTTTGCTTCCCGCAACCTATCATTCATCCAAGAAAATATGCGATACCAGTCTCTGACTCTACAGAATCCTCATCCCAAACAGCCAACACTTCCAGTCAGCCTGCATTATCTTCAAATGAATGGCATATACCTGAAGTTAAGCCTTTTCTTGCTGTAAATAAAATGTTCAGGATTTCTAGTTCTCAAGTTACCCCAGTTGAAGAATGGCAATTCGCAAATCGTCGCTTTGTAAAAACAGGAAAATGGCCCCCAAAGACTAAATTTTGCACTACTTCTTCTTCCTCAAAGCAACCTCCTACTAGAGCTGATTGTGCCCCCTTAGCTGAACACAATTCCTCAAATACAAATGATCTAGATCAATTGTATCAAATTGGTAATTATATCACTACTTGGTGCTCTTATGCTGAAAATGCCATAAATGATCTAGGTGCACAAAATGAACTCATTCTAACTAATATTAAGCTCTTACATGATGAACAACAAGAAGAAAGAGTTGAGAAAGAAGCCAGGATGCAAAAGAAAGAACGAAGAAGAAAATCAAAAGCAGCTTAGAGCTCAAAATTTTCTATAGATATGGCGACCCCAAATTTTTGGAATCTAGAAGAAACAGAAGCTAGCACCTCTGAAACACCTTTCAGGCCAATGAAAATAGAGTCTGTTCTAGAAAAGCCAAGAAAAACAAAAGCAGAAATAGGGACTCTTCAAAATGCAGCGTCTAAGTTCCCATCTTTTATCATGCCATCAATCCAAAAAGCAAATTTTGTCAAAGAAGTCCAAAAATATCCTAGGATAGAAGAAGGTTTGTTTGCTTCTAATTCTAGTGGTTATATTCCAGATTTGGACAAATCAACAAATCCAGCTGAATCAATTAGAAAATGGTTTGGAGCTTTATACCAGATGCAAGTAACCACAAAGCTCGATAATGTATCCATATTTGTTCTAGCAGAAAAGAGAATGGTCGGAATAGTTTATCACTGGTGGATTGGACCACCTGAATCAGAACGACAAGTAGTTGTGGCAACAGGACTATCTACTCTAGAGGTACTATTGAAAACACAGTTTGTCACCGAGCCAATTGATGAGAAAAAGAAAATCATTACAGATCTTGCTAGAATGGCGTTGAAAGATTTAAAATATCTTGAATCTTTTGGTCAATATTTTATGGCCAAAGTTTATAAAGCAAATCTTTCAAATGATTCAGTTCGGAAAATTCCTTTTTTATCAAAATTATCAGGAAATCTAGGAGATCTGATTTCTAAAGATATTGAGCTTCAAAGCAAATCTATTGATCAGATTTACTCAGTAGATCTTTTATTCTGGTGTCAAGAAAATGTTAAATATATTTGTTGGCGAAAACGAGCACATGATATAACTCCCAATGCTAATGTTTGTCGTGTCGCTTTGCCCTGGACACCATTTAAGAAAAAGAGAAAGCATAAAAGGTATGGAAAATTCAAGACCAAGAAAATTGCAAATCCAAAACGACCTTTTAAAAATTTTAGATTTCTGAAGAAGAGGAAACAGCCGAGAACCAAAAATAATTGTTGTTTCATATGTAAACAAGAAGGATATTATGCTCATGCCGGTCTTAAGAGCACATCCGGTAAATTGAAAGCATGTGTAGATATTGAAGCATTTTGTGATGATTGGTCTGTTGTACAGTCAGAAGAAAAACCATCAGATGTATATATGTTGATTGATGTTTCTTTTTCAGAAGAAGAAGAGTTAATCAGTTCTATTCAAAAGATGAATACTTGCTATGACTGTTCTACTGAAGAATCTTCAGTTTAAAACAAAGAAGAACTTCACTACAATGAAAAATTTGAGACTGAAACCGACAGTTCTAAAACAAGTGAAACCAAATCTTTATGTTGGTCTTTATAGTCAGATAAAGACAAGGGAAAGCAAGTAATCCCTCTTCTCCCTCAATTAAATTCTTTTTGTCTATTTAAGAAAAAGGTTGGACAAACATCTTCAATGCCAATTCCTAAATTTGACCCAGCAGCAGAACAAAGTTTATTAAAGAAAATGGTAAAAACACAATCTTTTGTATATACCGGTCTCTGTGCAGGTCAAAAATAGTTGGATAGATCTTGATGCATTTATTGATAATGACAGCTCAAACAATCTTGCCAGACCATCGTTATTCAACGGATTATGGAAACCTCTCCAAAATATCCTAATCTCAGAAACAGTCGGAGGTACAGTTGATCTCACCCACTATGTAGATAATTTGTCTTTAAAAGTAGGAGGGAAGATCGTAAAGATATCTGCTATCCAGCATTATGATCCATCAGCCAGTTTATTTTTAGGCATGCCATTTATAAATTCAGTATTATCAGTAACAACCAGTGAAGATAAAGTTATATTCAATTTCAAGAAGCAAGCTATCTCTGTTCCAAGATTAATATTTGCAGACTCGGAAGTTTGAAGAGAAACCCAGAAAAAGACCAGTACAAGGAAGCCAAAAATTGATTCAAAAGACTGGCAGGAAGTATTGCAAATTTATGAGAATAAAGAAGCTCTCAAAACAAAACAGAAAGCAGCCATGGAAGCATAGTGGTCTCAAGATCAAATTTCTATATATCAGCGATTAGTCAAAAGTTGCTCAGAAGACCCCCAGAAGTTTTGGGAAAAAGAGAGCCCCAAGTAAGAAATTGTGATGATGCATGACAATGGAGTAAAAGGTAAGTTAATTCCTTGCACTCCCTTTGATGAACAAGGGATCAAAAAACAAATTGAAGAATTGTTAAAGATGAGATTGATTGAACCAAGTATTTCTCACTATTCATGTTCTGCATTCTTAGTTCAGAATCATTCCGAAATAGTTTGAGGTAAAGCAAGAATGGTGATCAATTACAAACCATTGAATGCAATCACTCAAAACTTTCATTATCCATTACCTCGTCAAAAAGTAATAATGCAAAAGATTCAGAAGAGTAAAATCTTCAGTAAATTTCATATGAAATCTGGTTATTACCAGATTCAGATTGAAGAAGCAGATAGGCACAAGACAGCGTTCACATGCCCTGTAGGATTTTATCAATGGAAAGTTGTTCCATTTGGATTAAAGAATGCTCCTGCTTTCTTCCATAAAAGAATGGACTTTATCTTTGGTAAGTATGATTTTATAACTTACATCGATGATATTCTAGTTCACAATCCGGATTTACAAACTCATTTGGCCCATTTAGAAATATTTTTTCAAGAAGTCCAAGCTCATGGTATTGTTCTCTTAGAAAAGAAAATGGTGTTATTTCAAAATGATATTGATTTCCGCATGATTCATGTAATAGATGGACATATACAAATGCAGCCTCATGTTCATACGAAGCTTGCTGAGTTTCTCGATGAACTTAAAGACACCAAAATGATTCAGAGATTTTTGGGAGTTTTAAATTACATCCATAAATACATTCCCAGGCTATCCGAAAAAACTGCTCCTATCAGAAAGCATTTGAAATCAGGATGGTCTAGTCAAGCCACTGCAGCAGTCAAAAATCTCAAAGAAGAATGTAAATCTCTTCCAAAGTTGCAACCCCCAGGAGACGAATTGCTAATCCTACAAACAGATGCCTCTAATGAATTTTGGGCAGCTATTCTTTTTGAAAAGGAGGAAAATAAAGAAGAATAACTATGCGCCTATGCATCAGGGGAATTTCTCCTCAATCAGAAAAATTATTTTTCTGCTGAAAAAGAAACTCTCGCAATATTTAATGGCATTTAGAAATTTGAATTGTATATTGCGCCAAGAAAGTTCTTGATTAGGACTGACTCAATGAATTTCAAACATTTCTTGTCAACAAAATTATCAAGACAAATGGCAAGAGGAAGACTATTAACATGGCAAATCTGGTTCCAGCAATATGATTTTGATGTAGAATGGATTCCTGGAAATTCTAACTATATTGTCAATTCTCTTACTAGGGAAATGAATAAAGCTCCATCGAGTTGACCGCAGCAGAAAAGAAGTCAAAGGAAGCATTTTTTATATTCCATATCAGCGAGATAATTTTGCCACTTTGGCAAAAAGATTTAAAAGTCTTGAAAAACATTTTGAAGATCTTTGTCTTGAGATAAAGAAGGTAGTTGGACTCAGGCTTCGAAAGAATCAGTGGATTCAAAAATGTCAAGCCTGGCAATCAAAGAATATTGGCACACTTCTTGGATTGGATCCTGAATTGGTAAAAGTATACTCTTTACCAAATATGAAAGTCAAGTTATATTTCAGAACTCTTGATGATCTATGGTCCATACAGTATACACAATCTATGATTTGGGTCTTACAGATTTTAAATTACTACCAGATGATTGGTTGTATTGATTTCGCACTTGAAATCTTTACAAGTGCTAAGATGCTAGGCCTTGATGATATTAATATCAAGATAGAAGTTGGAAAGTTTTTAGAGTCTTTAAAAATCTCAAATCTATTCGAAGAAATGGAAGCATCATATTTACAAAGAAGAGATGTAGATTATATGCACTCAGATACTTTTCCTCAGTATGAAATCTTTGAGCCATTTGCAGATTGGGAAATCAAGGACGGATATTGCAAGAAGAAACAGGTTGAAAGAACATCCCAATGTGTAGAAAGAACTCTGCAGTATATCAAAATCTTTTCAACACCATGGGATTTTCAAAGCCCAGAAATTAGAAATGCTATTGATCCAAATCCTTTCTCACAGGTTTCTGCAAATCAATTTTCAGAAAGTTCCACCTTTGCAGAAAACAAAGATGAAGTGAATACAGTCTTAGGATGGTTAAAAGAATTTCCCATGCAAAAGTTGGTTGAAAAAATCCATATCATTAAAAAACTGACAGTCACAAGGGAAGCATCTTGTTTTAAGGTTTTCTGTGAACCAAAAGGCATAAATCACAGTTGCAGTAAGTTCAGGAAACTGGACAGCAGACACTATATGTTTGATCAACTTGTTATTATCAACCAGCGTATGCACAGCATTTAATTTTGAGTTCGGATGGCAAGAAAAAGAAGGCGTTAGTGATCACTACAAAATCTGGGTACAACACACCATAGAAACAACATGTTCCAAATCTTCAAATGGGAATTATTGAATGGGATAGAGCTACTAGTACAACAAATGACAGCCTTCTCGAAAGCTCACAAATATTCCTTTTTGGACATCGAGATAAATCCTACGTCTTATATCAGTAGATGGAGAAAAAGAGATGACCCATTCAAGCTACCCTACCAGAGATCGAATAAAGTTGGAAGTCGGATAGTCTTCTAAAGCGACTACAGCATCTACAACACCAGCATCTTCAAAAGGAAAGGAAATTTTATTTTTAGATGTGTACCAAGATGCTCAAGACCCCACCAAGCCGAATTATAAAGAAAAATATCTAAAGATAATGGAGGAAGCATATCTACAAAAGAATCCATCTTCTGACGAATTTGATGATTATGATGAAGACCGCAGCCCTAAAGGACCATGGTGATAGTCCTTTGATTCTCTGTAAATAGTAGAAAGTTTGAATTATTGTACTCAGCGTGCTTTTGAATTATTGTACTGAAATACTGAGTAGACACCATCGGACTATGGAAATGCCAACAGGACCCTCAATTATTTCCACTTTGTGTCATGTCTAGGTAAAAGTAGATTCCTTAGGAAGTCTATAAAATTAGAAATCTGTAGAAGAGAAGCCCATATGGTTGGACTGGGTGCTTCTAAACCCTGAGATTTCATGTTTTAAACTTGTAATGCTCTGTAAGTTTTCCTTTTGAGTTAATAAAAGCTTTGCGCACCTTTTTACTCTAAGTTGAGTTGTTCGCTTGATATCTTCTTCTAAGCATCAATAAAGCTGCAAGGGAGGTGTTCGTAACGCTGCTGAGAGAGTGCCCAAGCAGAGGCCAAGTTGCAGTAAACGCGCACAGCAAGTGCTAGAAGATATCGTCTCAAGGAGCCACTTTACTGAACAGTAAGAGGTTCTCGATCTTTTAGATACTCTTACTATCTCTGATATTAGAGCCCTGTAAAGTTCCTAATGGCTGGTTTAATTTGATCTTTCTCTACTCTTGAACGTTGTGTAGTCACTGAAGTTGATTCTAGATCTCTTGAAAAGGGGATTGATTCTAAGAAAGAATTAGAGACATTAGAAAATCCTGAAAGTTGGAATCCTCCAACTCTCCATGCAATTGATGTCTATAAAACCCCTCTCTCTTAATATCTTTCAAAAAAATATGCTTTTAAAAGAAGTGGAAGTAAAAATCAAAGTCTTTGGTCCTTCTGTTCAGATTGTTTCTCTCTCCTTGTTTAACAATGAAGAAATCAAAAAATTTTGACAATATGCAAAAGACAAAAAATATTCCTATTTACATTTTGGAGATATAAGGATAGGTTTGGCCCCTTTGTTTAGAAATGGCTTAAATACTCTATGCATAGCTAAAGTATTTGATACTCGACACCAAAGCTATGATCATGCTAGAATAGGTACCATTGTCGGTAACCTATCTACTGGTTGTCAATATGGAACGATTTTTCCAGATTACTCTATTAGTCTTACAAACCCTCAACTGAAAGACTGTTGGAAACTTACGGTAGGAGTCCAAGGATTACAGATGGTCGATAGCAGTGAATTCCTATTCATAATGATTCAAACATCATTTCAGTTGACTAATACAGTACATCTGAAATTAAAACAGCCATTACTCAGAGATTGTGTGTCAGTTGGATTAAATAATGCACAAGTAGGAGTATCGTATGATTTTATAGGTCTACCAAATGATTGGTATTTTCAATACACGTCCTTAGCTCATGAAAAGAAACCAAGAAGCCTAACAAGAAGAGCCTCGTTGCAAGATGGCAAAATAAGAATACTTCAAGAAAAACCTTCTGTCCTGCGACCTATCATTCATCCAATAAAATATGCACTACCAGTCTCTGACTCTACAGAATCCTCATCCCAAATAGTCAGCACTTCCAGTCAGCGTGTATTATCTTCAAATGAATTGTATATACCTAAAGTTAAGCCTTTTCTTGCTGTAAATAAAATGTTTAGGATTTCTAGTTCTCAAGTTGCCCCAGTTGAGGAATGGCAATTCGCCAATTGTCGCTTTGTAAAAGGAGGAAAATGGCCCCCAAAGACTAAATTTTGCACTACTTATTCTTTCTCAAAGCAACCACCTACTAAAGCTAATTATGCCCCCTTAGTTGAACACAATTCCTCAAATACAAATGATCTGGATCAATTGTATCAAATTGGTAATTATATCACTACATGGTGTTCTTATGCTGAAAATGCCATAGATGATCTGGGTGCACAAAATGAACTCATTCTAGCTAATCTTAAGCTCTTACATTATGAACGACAAGAAGAAAGAGCTGAGAAAGAAGCCAAGATGCAAAAGAAAGAACGAAGAAGAAAATCAAAAGCAGCTCAAAGCTCAAAATTTTCTATAGATATGTCGACCCCGAATTTTTGGGATCTAGAAGAAACAGAAGCTAGCACCTCTGAAACACCTTTCAGGCTAATGAAAATAGAGTCTGTTCCAGAAAAGTCAAGAAAAACAAAAGAAGAAATAGTGACTCTTGAAAATGCAGCTTCTAAGTTTCCATCTTTTATCATGCCATCAATCCAAAAAGCAAATTTTGTCAAAGACCAAAAATATCCTAGGATAGAAGAAGATCTGTTTGCTTCTAATTTTAGTGGTTATATTCTAGATTTGGACAAATCACCAAATCCAGCTGAATCAATTAGAATATGGATTGGAGCTTTATACCAGATGCAAGTAACCACAAAGCTCGATAATGTATCCATATTTGTTCTAGCATAAAAGAGAATGGTCGGAATAGTTTATGACTGGTGGATTGGACACCCTGAATCAGAACGACAAGCAGTGGTGGCAGCAGGACTATCTACTCTAGAGGTAGTACTGAAAACACAGTTTGTCCCCGAGCCAATTGATGAGAAAAAACAAATCATTACAAATCTTGCTAGAATGGAGTTGAAAGATTTAAAATATCCTAAATCTTTTGGTCAAGATTTTATGGCCAAAGTTTATAATGCAAATCTTTCAAATGTTTCAGTTCAGAAAATTTCTTTTTTATCAAAATTACCAAGAAATTTAGGAGATTTGATTTCTAAAGATATTGAGCTTCAAATCAAATCTATTGATCAGATTTACTCGGTAGATCTTTTATTCCGGTGTCAAGAGAAAGATAAATATCTCTGTTGGTAAAAACAAGCACATGATATAACTCCCAGTGCTAATGTTTGTTGTGCCGCTTTGCCCTAGACACAATTTAAGAAAAAGAGAAAGCATAAAAGGTATGGAAAATTCAAGACCAAGAAAATTGCAAATCCAAAACGACCTTTTAAAAATTTCTGAAGAAGAGGAAACAGCCGAGAACCAAAAATAATGTTGTTTCATATGTAAACAAGAAGGACATTATGCTCTTGCATGTCCAAAGAGCACATCAGTAAATTGAAAGCATGTGTAGATATTGAAGAATTTTGTGATTACTGATCTGTTGTACAGTCAAAAGAAGAACCATTAGATGTATATATGTTGATTGATGCTTCTTTTTCAGAAGAAGAAGAGTTAATCAATTCTGTTCAAAAGATGAATATTTGCTATGACTATTCTACTGAAAAATCTTCAGTTGAAAACGAAGAAGAACTTCACTACGGTGAAGAATTTGAGACTGAAATGGACAGTTCTGAAACAAGTGAAACTGAATCTTTATGTTGGTCTTTACAGTCAGAGAAAGACAAAGGAAAACAAGTAATCCCTCTTCTCCCTCAATTAAATTCTTTTTGTCCGTATAAGAAAAAGGTTGGACAGACATCTTCAATGCTAGTTCCTGAATTCGACCCAGCAGCAGAATAAAATTTCTTAAAGAAAATGGTAAAAACACAATCTTTTGTATATACCAGTCTCTATGAAGGTCAAAAATAGTTGGATAGATCTTGATGCATTTATTGATATTGGCGGCTCAAACAATCTTTCCAGGCCATCGTTATTCAAAGGATTATGGAAACCTCTCCAAAATATCCTAATCTCAAAAACGGTCGGAGGTATAGTTAATCTCACCCACTATGTAGATAATGTGTCTTTAAAAGTAGGTGGGAAGATCATAAATATATCTGCTATCCAACATTATGATCCATCAGCCAGTTTATTTTTAGGCATGCCATTTATAAATTCATTATTACCACTAATAATTAGTGAATATAAAGTTATCTTCAATTACAAGAAACAAGTTATCTCTATTCCAAGATTAAAATTTGCAGACTCAGAAGTTCGAAGAAAAAGCTAGTATAAGAAAGCCAAAAATTGATTCAAAAGACTGGCAAGATGTACTGCAAATTTATGAGAATAAAGAAGCTCTCAAAACAAAACAGAAAGCAGCCATAGACCCCCATTGGTCTCAAGATCAAATTTCTATATGTCAGCGATTAGTCAAAAGCTGCTCAGAACACCCTTAGAAATTTTGGGAAAAAGAGAGCCCCAAGCAAGAAATTGTGACGATGCATGACAATGGAGTAAAAGGTAAGTTAATTCCTTGTACTCCATTTGATGAACAAGAGATCAAAAAATAGATTGAAGAATTGTTAAAGATGAGATTGATTGAACCAATTGTTTCTCACTATTCATGCTCTGCATTCTTAGTTTGGAATCATTCCGAAATAGTTCGAGGTAAAGCAAGAATGGTGATCAATTACAAACCATTGAATGCAATCACTCAAAGCTTTCATTATCCATTATCTCGTCAAGAAATAATAATGCAGAAGATTCAGAAGAGTAAAATCTTCAGTAAATTTGATATGAAATCTGGTTATTACCAGATTCAGATTGAAGAAGCAGACAGGCACAAGACAGCATTCACATGCCCTGTAGGATTTTATCAATGGAAAGTTGTTCCATTCGAATTAAAGAATGCTCCTGCTTTCTTCCAGAAAAGAATGCACGTTATCTTTGGTAGGTATGATTTTATCATAACTTACATCGATGATATTCTAGTTCACAGTCCGGATTTACAAACTCATTTGACCCATTTAGAAATATTTTATTAAGAAGTCCAAACTCATGGTATTGTTCTCTCAGAAAGCATTTGAAATCAAGATGGTCTAGTCAAGCCATTGCAACAGTCAAAAATCTCAAAGAAGAATGTAAATCCCTTCCAAAGTTGCAGCGCCTAGGAGATGGATTGCTAATCCTACAAACAGATGCCTCTGATGAATTTTGGGCAGCTGTTCTTTTTGAAAAGGAGAGGAAAAGAAAGAAGAAGAACTATGCGCCTATGCATCAAGAGAATTTCTCCCCAATTAGAAAAATTATTTTGCTGCTAAAAAAGAAACTCTTGCAATATTTAATGGCATTCAGAAATTTGAATTGTATCATGCGCCAAGAAAGTTCTTGATTAGCACTGACTCAATGAATTTCAAATATTTCTTGTCAGCAAAATTATCAAGACAAATGGCAAGAGGAAGACTATTAGCATGGCAAATCTGGTTCCCGCAATATGATTTTGAGGTAGAATCGATTTCTGGAAATTCTAACTATATTGTTGATGCTCTTACTAGGGAAATGAATAAAGCTCATCGAGTTGGCCAGAGCAGAAAAAAAGTCAAAGGAAGCATTTTTGATATTCCAGATCAGCCAGATAATTTTGCCATTTGACAAAAAGATCTAAAATTCTTAAAAAACATGTTCAAGATCTTTGTCTTGAGATAAAGAAGGTAGTTGGACTCAGGCTTCGAAGGAATCAATGGATTTAGAAATGTCAAGCCTAGCAATCAAAGAATATTGGCACACTTCTTGGATTGGATCCTAAATTGGTAAAAGTATACTCTTTACCAAATATGAAGGTCAACTTATATTTCAAAACTCTTGATGATCTATGATCCATACAGTATACACAATCTATGATTTGGGTCTTACAGCTTTTAAATTATTACCAGATGATTGGTTGTATTGATTTCGCACTTGAAATATTTACAAGTGCTAAGATGATGGACCTTGATGATATTAATATCAAGATAGAAGTTGGAAAGTTTTTACAATCCTTAAGAATCCCAGATCTATTCAAAGAAATGGGAGCATCATATTTACAAAGAAGAGATGTAGATTATATGCACTCAGATACTTTTCCTCAGTATGAACTCTTCGAGCCATTTGCAGATTGGGAAATCAAGGATGGATATTGCAAGAAGAAACAGGTTGAAAGAACATCCCTTTGTGTAGAAAGAACTCTGCAGTATATCAAAATCTTTTCAACACCATGGGATTTTCAAAGCCCAGAAATCAGAAATGCTATTGATCCAAATCCTTTCTCACAGGTTTTTGGAAATCAGTTTTGAGAAACTTCCGCCTTTGCAAAAAACAAAGATGAAGTGAATAGAGTCTTAGGATGGTTAAAAGAATTTCCCATGCAAAAGTTGGTTGAAAAAATCCATATCATTAAAAAACTGACAGAATTACAAGGGAAGCATCCTGTTTTAAAGTTTTCTGTGAACCAAAAGGCATTAATCACAGTTGGAGTAAGTTCAGGAAATTGGGCAGCAGACACTATACATTTGATTAGCTTGTTATTATCAAACAGGGTATGCACAGCATTCAATTTTGAGTTCGGATGGTAGGAAAAAGAAGGCGTTAGTGATCACTGCAAAATCTGGGTACAACACACCATAGAAACAACAACGAGCATGTTCCAGATCTTCAAATGGGAATTATTGGATGGGATAGAGCTACCCATACAACAAATGGCAGCCTTCTCGAAAGCTCATAAAGATTTATTTTTGGACATCAAGATAAATCCTACGTCTTATATCAGTGGATGGAGAAAAAAAGATGACCCATTCAAGCTACCCTACCAAAGCCATTATGCCTACAGAGATCGAATGAAGTTGGAAGTCGAACAGTTCTCTAAAGCATCTACGGCATCTACAGCACCAGCATCTTCAAAAGGAAAGGACATTTTATTTTTAGATGTGTACCAAGATGCTCAAGACCCCACCGAGCCAGACTATTAAGAAAAATATCTAAAGATAATGGAGGAAGCATATCTACAAAAGAATCCATCTTCTGACGAATTTGATGATTATGGTGAAGACCGCAGCCCTAAAGGACCATGGTGATAGTCCTTTGATTCTCTGTAAATAGTAGAAAGTTTGAATTATTGTACTCAACGTGCTTTTGAATTATTGTACTGAAATATTGAGTAGACACTATCAGACTATGGAAATGCCGACAAGAGAAGCCCATATGGTTGGACTAAGTGCTTCTAAACTCTGAGATTTCTTGTTTTAAACTTGTAATGCTCTGTAAGTTTTCCTTTTGAGTTAATAAAAGCTTCGCACACCTTTTTACTCTAAGTTGAGTTGTTCGCTTGATATCTTCTTCTAAGTATCAGTAAGGCTGCAAGGGAGGCATTCGTAAAGTTGCTGAGAGAGTGCCCGAGGAGAGGCTAAGTTATAGTAGACGCGTGCAACAAGTGCTAGAAGATACTATCTCAAGGAGCCACTTTACCGAAGAGTAAGAGGTTCTCGATCTTTTAGATACAATACGCAAAAGACAAAAAATATTCCTATTTACATGTTGGAGGTATAAGGATAGGTTTGGCCCCTCTGTTTAGACATGGCTTAAATACTCTGTGCATAGCTGAAGTATTTGACACTTGACACCAAAGCTATGATCATGCTAGAATAGGTACCATTGTCGGTAACCTATCTACTGGTTGTCAATATGGAACGATTTTTCCAAATTACTCTATTAGTCTTACAGACTCTCATCTGAAAGACTGTTGGAAACTTATGGTAGGAGTCCAAGGATTACAACTGGTTAACAGCAGTGAATTCCTATCCGTAATGATTCAAACGTCATTTTAGTTGACGAATAAAGTACATCCGAAATTAAAACAACAAGTACTCATAAATTGTCTGTCAGTTGGATTAAATAATGCACAAGTAGGAGTATCGTATGATTCTATAGGTCTACCAAATGACTGGTATTTTCAATACAGGTCCTTAGCTGATGAAAAAAACCAGGAAGCCTGACAAGAAGAGCCTCGTTGTAAGATGGCAAAATAAGAATACTTCAAGAAAAACATTCTGTACCGCGACCTATCATTCATCCAAGAAAATATGCACTACCAGTCTCTGACTCTACAAAATCCTCATCCCAAATAGCCAGCACTTCCAGTCGGCCTGTATTATCTTCAAATGAATTATATATACCTGAAGTTAAGCCTTTTCTTGTTGTAAATAAAATATTTAGGATTTCTAGTTCTCAAGTTACCCCAATTGAGGAATGGCAATTCGCCCATCGTCGCTTTGTAAAAGGAGGTAAATGGCCCTCAAAGACTAAATTTTGCACTACTTCTTCCTCAAAGCAACCTCCTACTAGAGCTGATTGTGCCCCCTTAGTTGAACACAATTCCTCAAATACAAATGATCTGGATCAATTGTATCAAATTGGTAATTATATCACTACATGGCGTTCTTATGTTGAAAATGCCATAGATGATCTGGGTGCACAAAATGAATTCATTCTAGCTAATCTTAAGTTCTTAAATGATGAACAACAAGAAGAAAGAGCTAAGAAAGAAGCCAATATGCAAAAGAAAGAATGAAGAAGAAAATCAAAAGCAGCTTAGAGCTCAAAATTTTCTATAGATATGTCGACCCCAAATTTTTGGGATCTAGAAGAAACAGAAGCTAGCACCTCTGAAACACCTTTCAGGCCAATGAAAATAGAGTCTGTTCCAAAAAAGCCAAAAAAAACAAAAGCAGAAATAGTGACTCTTGAAAATGCAACTTCTAAGTTCCCATCTTTTATCATGTCGTCAATCCAAAAAGCAAATTTTGTCAAAGAAGTCCAAAAACATCCTAGGATAGAAGAAGATCTGTTTCCTTCTATTTCTAGTGGTTATATTCTAAATTTGGACAAATCAACAAATTCAACTGAATCAATTAGAATATGGATTGGAGCTCTATACCAGATGCGAGTAACCATAAAGCTCGATAATGTATCCATATTTGTTCTAGCAGAAAAGAGAATGGCTGGAACAGCTTATGACTGGTGGATTAGACCACCTGAATCAGAACGGCAAGCAGTCGTGGTAGCAGGACTATCTACTCTAGAGGAACTACTGAAAACACAGTTTGTCCCCAAGCCAATTTATGAGAAAAAGCAAATCATTACAGATCTTGCTAGAATGGAGATGAAAGATTTAAAATATCTTGAATCTTTTGTTCAAGATTTTATGGCCAAAGTTTATAAAGCAAATCTTTCAAATAATTCAGTTTGGAAAATTTCATTTTTATCAAAATTACCAGGAAATCTAGGAGATCTGATTTCTAACGATATTGAGCTTCAAGGCACCACTCAAAGGAGAATCTTCTACAGTCATGGCCAGCGAAAAAGGAAAAGAGAAGGTATCTGAAGAAAAGGAAACAGTGTTCGTAGACATGTACCAAGATGCTCAAGAACAACATGACCCCACATGGGAGAACGAATATTTGAAATGGCTAAATCAATTTTGGTTAAAGCAAAAGCTTCCTTCTCAATCATCCGAAGATTTTGATCTCGGTTCAGATTATGATAGTGACCAAAGTCCGAAAGGACCTCGGTAATGCGTTTTCTTTTTATTGTACCTGAGAATATTGAGCAGACACCGTCTAGACTAAGTAATATTAGACAAGGACCCTCAATAATTCTCATATGCTTTAGTTTCTATAAGTAGGAGTTTTGTGTATGAAGCTAGACATCTCGAGTGCAAGTGTGTGTGTGTGTAAGAGTGTGTTTGTATTCTGAGCTTTAAGAGACCAGAGAATAGAAAGCTCTATTCTCTGAGGCTTAACTTGGTATGTAACAAATTCCTTGAATTAATACTGAAGCCTGCTGGGCCGCCTGTCTGAGGACAATTTGTTCCAAGATCATCTCTAAGCGAGACTGTAAATGGAGTTGAAGAAGCAAAGGAGTCGCGCGTCCTCGTATATCTCGAGCTGGTGTGAGGAATTTTCAGCATACTCTTCAGAGATTCAAGTTACTGAGTCCATCATCTAATTGGTATGAACACCATGTAGTTATATAATTACCAATTTGATACAATTGATCCAGATCATTTGTATTTGAGGTATTGTGTTTAACTAAGGGGGCACAATCAGCGCTAATAGGAAGTTGCTTTGAGGAAGAAGTAGTGCAAAATTTACTCTCTGGGGGCCATTTTACCCTGTTAGGTATTGTTCTAACAACAGTACCCCACCAGCTCCACTATGCAACTTACCCATGGCCTCCTAAATCCCAGCAAACTGAAGGTTAGAGCTCCTAAGCTATGCACAATCCCGACACCGGCAAATCAGCCTCCTCAGCCAACTGCGTCAGCCCTCCTGGCCTTTGTGTGGCTCTACGTGAGTCTGCCTTTGCCTCCCTCAGCCTCTGCGTTGCCTCTTCCTAGCTCAATCTTGATGACGCAAGCACTGTGTCACCCCTTCCTTACTGCTATTTTGCTAAGAACAACTTCTGTCACTCGGGACAGTTGTTTTCTACTGCCGCTGCTCTGCTCGGCTAATGTCCTCAATTCTCCTGTGATTGGCAACCACGCTCTGATACCATGTTTGAATTTCTAAGTCTATTACGTTAGAAACCCTTCATGCACTTTACTGATTTATTCCTACCTACTTGTTCTGTTAATTAACAAGTTATTTACCATGTAAATACTGGAAATAAATACAAGTACATGCTCAACACATTACAGATCATCAACCGAAGGAAACAAAAACAAACACACAAGTGACACCGTTGTTTTTGGAATAATATCCCAAGAAAAACCCAATATCCCCAGAAGAACCCAATGCGGGAAAACCGATGCAGTTATCTAAGGGTTTGATTTATTAAGCAGTTTCAAAATACAATTTGGGTGCCAAATCTGGCTCACCCAACAAAGAAAAATCTCAACAGTAGTACCTCTCTACTCGGAAGCAGATATTTCAGCTGAAACCCTGGATAAACACTCTGGCAACTCCACAGCTCCAACCTGCCCCACAAAAACCAAGCATCAGCCTCTAGGGACTGTGGCAGCCTCTCTCTAGCCCAGCATTAGCCCAGCGTCACTCTAGCTTAGCCTGCGTCAGCCTATGAAGGCATTGCGTCAATCCTCTAGCCCTCTGAGGCACTACGCAGCTCCTGGCTACCTTTGCGTGAGCCCTGGCTGGCTCTGCGTGAACCCTTGGTTGCTTTTGTGTCCCTCTCTCCGAGTATTGCGTTGATCCTCCCAGTGTTATCTCTACCTCTCTGCTTTTGTATTCACTGCCCCTCCGCTGCAACTCTAATCACTCTCTCAACTTTCTCAGCAAACCCAGCCCCAGAAAGTAGAAATCTTGATCTCTTGGTGTGTTCTCTAAGTGACCCTCAAGCCTTCTCTTATACTTTTCTCGTTGACAAATCAACGGCCCAGATTAAGTCCCTAATCAACCACTAAGATTATATTCGGCTTTATCCATGCCTTTTGGACCATTCTAACACAGTTTTATATTAATTCACATTAATATTTTATTTTCCCTAAGTTTAGACTTAGGGAGTCCATTAAAATTATTAATTATTTTAATATCTCTCAAATTGTTTAGAATCTGCCCAACCCCTTTCTGGGTATTGGAGATCACATGTGCCTTAGCCTCTCCACCAATTCTCATGGCTAGAGCACATCCAATGCTACCCCAAATCAACATCCTTTGATTTCCTCAGCAAGCCCTACCCCAGAAAATCGAGTTCCTGATCAACTCAGTGTGTTCTCCAAGTGACCCTCAAGCCTCCTCTTATACTTTTCTTGTTGACAATTCAATGGCCAAGATTAAGTCCCTAATCAACAGCTAAGATTAGATTTAGCTTGACCCTGTTGAAGTTTCTATGTCTAACAGTTAGAAACCCTCCATGTACTTTCTAATTTATTCCTTCCTACTTGTTCTGATTAATTAACAAGTTATTTACCATGTAAATACTGAAAATAAACACAAGTACATGTTCAACACATTATAGATCATCAACTAAATGAAACAGAAACAAGCACACAAATGACACTGTAATTTTTGGACTAATGTCCACGAAAAAACCCAATGCAGGAAAATCGATGCAGTTATCTGAGGGTTTGATTTATTAAGCAGTTTCAAAATACAATTTGGGTGCCAAATCTAGCTCACCCAACAGAGAAAAATCTCGGTAGTAGTACCTCTCCTTCGGAGAAAGATGCTCCGGCTGAAACCCCAAATAAACACTCAAGCAGCTCCTCAGTTCCAATCTACCCCACGAAAAACCCCAGTGTCACCCTCTAGTGACTGTGTCAGCGTCTTCTACCCTATGCATCAGCTTTCCCGACAGTTTCAGCAGTTCCCGGCAATTTTGGCTGTTCCAGCTTCTGCCCTCTGTGTTAGCTTTCCCAGCAGTTCCAGTTATTCCCGGTAGTTCCAATAGTTCTCGGCAGTTTCGGCTATTCCCGGAGTTCCAGCGTCTGCCCTCTGCGTCAGCTTTCCCACTGCTACGCTGATCCTTCCGACACTATCTCTGCCTTTCTACTTCTGTATTCACTGCCCCTCAGTTGCAACTCCATATCACTCTTTCAACTTTCTCAGCAAACCTAGCCCCAGAAAGTCGAAATCTTGATCTCTTGGTGTATTCTCCAAGTGATCCTCAAGCCTCCTCTTATACTTTTCTCATTGACAAATCAACAGCCGAGATTAAGTCCCTAATCAACAACTAAGATTAGAACTGGCTTGATCCATGACTTTTGAACCATTCTAATACATTTGTATATTAATTCACATTAATATTTTATTTTCCCTAAGTTTAGAGTTAGGGACTCCATTAAAATATTAATTATTTTAATATCTCCCAAACTGTTTAGAATATGCACAAACCCTTTTTAGGTATTGGATATCTCATGTGCTTTAGCCTCTCCACCAAGTTTTGTGGCTAGAGCACATCCGATGCTACCCCAAATCAACAGATCCATGACGTTTGGACCATTCTAACTCAGTTTTATATTAATTCACATTAATATTTTATTTTTCCTAAGTTTAGACTTAGGTACTTCATTAAAAATATTAATTATTTTAATATCTCCCAAACTAGTTAGATTCTCCCAAACCATTTTTGGGTATTGGACATTTCATATGCTTTAGCCTCTCCACCAATTTTCGTGGCTAGAGCACATCCGATGCTACCCTAAATCAAAACAAAACCCCCTCGAGGGGAAAAACGAGTCACAAATTCTTCCTTCGGTAGATTCAAAAGATGAGACGACCATGACCCTTACAATCTAGACTAGAGACTACCTCCATCAAGTCCTCCTTCTTTCACTTTGCATTCCAAAATCCATGTCACTATGATAGCACTGAATCCTTGTCACTGTGATGCATTGAGACCTCATAATAGTATCGAGATCTCATCATTGTAATAACATTGATATCTAATCACTGTGACCTCAATATTGTAGTTATACCATGACCCTTTCTCTGTGGAGGTATAGAGACCTTCTCACTGTGATAACGTGAAACTGTAGTAACAAAACTATGAGACCTCCAATCCCTCGTCATTGTGGTAGCTTTGTGGTAACATCAAGTCTGAAGTAGCACCGAACTAAGAGAGCAACGAGTCTGTAATAAAATTGAACCATGATCACTGAAAACTTCTTTGTAATGCGAGCTTTGTTATAGTACCGAAATTTCTTATCTAAAATACGAACTTTCTGAGTTAATGTAATGTGAAGAACTCAACTTGGTATATATAGTGGTTTTCCATCTTGAAATGCGCTGACATAAGAATATGAAGAGGTGTGTTGTTGTGATTAGGCCGACATGATATTCACTTGATAATTATTCCTTTGAGGCCGACTTGAAGAGGATGACTTGGAGACTTTGATGAAGAGGCCGAGTTGATGACTTTGCTGAAGAGGATGACTTGATGGAGTCCCTAACCAAACAATAAATGACTTTGACAACAACCTAAAGCCTACAATGGAGGCTTGACCTATAATTGACTCAAGCATGAAACCCATGCTTTAAAAGTCAATTTAAATTAATAAAATTCTTTTCACTTTCTTTTGACAAATATATTACATTTTGACTTCAAGTACAATAATGAACACTGAACATAGTTACATTTTGCCAACAAATAGGAGGAATGAGCCAAATGCAAAAACTTCCAAATGCTTTGAAAAGGAAAGACTGTGGTCGAAGCTACAAATGAAAATGTACACAGAAAAATGTAACGTCATCTTTGCAAGGGATGTTTGATGCAAAAGCATCTTTGGACATGACAATATGAGAATGCGCATAAGGCAATTGAGGAATTGAGCGTCTAGAGAATGAGGCATCGGCACAAGCACAAAGAAGAAGATGGCATGCCTAAACTAAACACGGAAAAAGTTGTGGATGAAGGAAGTCAAAGAGTTTTTGAGATGAGAATTATGCCATGCTAAAGAAGTGGAAAAGTTGGACCGTGTAAGGTGGCAATTAAGTTTGTTGGAAAAGTGGAAGAACATTAGCTGAATGAAAATGGCTTTTGTGGAGAGGAAGGATAAAAGAATAAAACACAAAAAAGTAGGGTTGGTTTCTGAGAAGCAAATATTGGCTTCTAGAGACTCTACCAAGGATTGGAAAAGACGGCGAGCTGCGAGAGTTGTGTGCTCAGTCATGAAGATTGGCTTGAAGGAAGGAGAACTCAAGAGGAGGTTGTGAACTAGGCAAAGATCAAAAGAAGAGGCCAATCGAGCTGCGAGAGTTGTGCGCTCAGTCATGAAGATTGGCTTGAAGGAAGGAGAACTCAAGAGGAGGTTGCGAACTAGGCAAAGATCAAAAGAAGAGGAGACAATCCCCAGACCAACAAATAATTGATGAGAATTGTATGTTGTAATAATCTAAAGATAATTAGAATGAGTACAGCGTCATGAAGATCTCAATTGTAATTTGAACTCGATATTCAAAATATTGCTTGTCGTTTCTGCTTCTCGATCCATTACGCAAAGCCTCTTTGGAATAACCTTAAAACTAAGCCCTAGGGTCCCATTGCATGGCCTGCTGCTTTATTTTTCCAAAGTACCACTTTCCTTTAGGCAGATACAATCTCATTTTACGTAATTCTCCAAAATTTGTTTTAAGGAGTACAATGTTCTTACTATGACTTATTTTATATTAAAGTTGTTCCAATGATTATGCCTACCATATTTTTCTTCCGTTAGAGTCGACTAGATTTTAAATACTGGAATTGGACAAAAGTTCAAGATTATGGCATATTTTAGAACCTTAAGATGAGATAGAATAAGAAAATTTTATTAATGTCCAACAAATTACCACAAAATAGGTCAATTGACCTATCTCTAACCCAGAAGCTACTCCCACCTATGGTGTAGGAACGTGGTAGTAGGTAGACATCATGAACTAGGCAAGTTGTGCTTCATCACTTCTAAAAGTAAGCTGAATTTAACACCTTCATACATTGGACACATCCAAAATATCTAATAGTAATTTGAGAATGACTAACTGCACCAAAAACCATATCATGCCAACATTGCTGAGCTCAACTGATTTTGAGTTGTCAGCATCCT
Source organism: Pinus taeda (assembly GCA_000404065.3). Taxonomy (NCBI): domain Eukaryota; kingdom Viridiplantae; phylum Streptophyta; class Pinopsida; order Pinales; family Pinaceae; genus Pinus; species Pinus taeda. The sequence continues at coordinate 27,757 of APFE030452213.1, read as the reverse complement.
TGTCAGTCCTATCTCAGTTATCACATAGATATGCCTTTACTGCAATAATAAAGAAACTTCAATTTTCTCCACACACAAAAAAATACAAATCCAACTGATATGATGCAAGGGAAGCTGCATAAGATATGTTAGTTGAATAAATTTAGGGTAGTTTCTTAACAAATATACAAAGCACACACTAAATACAAAGCTTCATGCAAACAGTTCTTATTGATAGCAATCCACTTCTAACTGCAATCACAAAATGCTAATCACATTGTTACAGTACGGAAAAATATAAATCCAACCATATTAATTGACACAACAGATGCATCGCATAGTCACAAAATGCCTGAAGGCATATTCAAAGAGCTGAAATAAATTTATAAACTAAACTTAGTTTCTTGTCAAATATGAAAAGCATATTGACGAAATTTAATATTTTCTACATCAGTCTCCATGGGATAAAAAAAATTAATTGAAAGCATTTAGTGCCACATATCAATTTCCTCATAGACTATAAACAAAATGAAATGTGATTAAGTATTGCATCCATTGAAGTTAACAGGTATTGAGGAAGATTAACAGGTATAAAGGTATTGAAGTTTACAGGTATCAAGGTACATGCATAGCCAATTTTAAGTAAAAGGGTAGAGGCAAATGTACTTACAGGTCCCGCTCATTGACCAGTGTCTCTATCAGGCTCGGGAATGTCTTACTCATTTCTTGGATCACGAGAGTTAGTACATCAACATCACCCATCTGCCGCATCTTGCAAAACCAGCATAGTGATCAGTCAGTAGAGCAACGGAAGACAATCTGATTTAATCTGTTACATTTAGAAATAACTGCAACTTTTAGGCCATCCACTAATACAAGAAAAAAGGGATTGTTCAAGACAACTTGAATTAAATATTGAATAAACTTTTCAGTAGCTTTGAGAAACTCTTTCTCTGAAGGGAAGGAATCGAATCCACTACTAGTATTGTCTATCCATGTCACTGGGAATATATTTGATCTGTCATCTGACAATCTAAGTTAATCAATTGCTTCATTATAATGCAAAAACGCTCTATCATCTTAGTGTAAGAGAAAATGTGATAGCATGCATTTTATCAAAACTAATCACTACACTCAAAGCACACGTTTCAAGTTCAAGAAAGAACATTTTGATTGAAAAATCCCACAAATGCAATATGTGATAACCATGTACAACCAATAATCTTCTCTCCTTTCTTCAGGATTCGCAACATCTTCTAATGATAATCTATATGCAGCATTCCATCTTTAATTATATATGCTTCTTTAAATGCTGCAAAAACACTTTTGTTCTGGATTGAACAACAAATAAAATTGACGGTTGTGGACTTGCACATAAGCAAACCGTATACCATATGGGTAAAACTCATATTAAGCTTTCCTAGTAAGGTTCTTTTCAACCGATTTTTGAAGCACTATACAATACTTAAAAGTTATGTTGCATGAGCTTCTGGAACGTTGGAACATTGGGAACTTGGGTACGGGTTTCCAGAACGGCTAGAGGTTTCCCCAAAATTTACAGGAAACGGCTAATCGGGAGCGGTAATATTATATAATAAAAAAATTAATAACTTTATAAATTAAGAATATTTTTTTAATTATATAATTTATTATAATAATCAAAATTAATATTCATTCAAAATACTCAAATATTAAAATCATTTAAATATATAATATATATATATATAATCTCTCTTATATATAAATATAGTCTTTGGGTGTCTCTCTCCCTGTGTCTCTCCCCTTTATATATATAAAATGTCAAGTTCATTATCAGTTCTCTGACATGCTTCTCTAGTTATTCTTACGAGAAAAAACAACTCTAATGTTTAAGAATTGCCTGCCACATACAATATGCACACAGTCATTATCAGTTCTCTGACATGTTTCTCTAGTTATTCTTACAAGAAAAAACAACTCTAATGTTTAAGCATTGACTGCCACATACAATATGCACACACAATCTTCTACGATATATATACATAAACAACAAAATAAATACTCATCAGTTTGACATCCTAGATATCGCCCTTACGTCGAGGTGCCACACGCTTCCTTAACCCATCAAGAGATTGCTCTAGGTTCTCAATTAACGATATCGGTGTTAAAGATGTCTTTGGCCTATCTTCCTGCGAAGGGTTCAACATATGCTCATGTTTTGTGGGCAGTTCAGCATATTTCTCTATAGGCTTTCTATTCCCCAACCCTAGGAAACATCGGAACTTCAAAAAAAACAGTTTTCAAAGCTCTCGGAACTTTCCCAAGCTCCCATTGAAGCTCCCACTGAAAAGGTAATGTTCCCATACAATTCCAAAGCTCCTGAGAGCGTGGGAACCATTGGAACGGGTTTCCCACCTCTCGGGAGCAGTTCCGTGTAACAAAGCTTAAAAGGAACACTGAAAATGAACCATGAGCAGGCTGATTCCAAAAAGAATCTGTGTAGTAAAGTTCATTAGTTCCACTTTCAGTATTGTGATCGTATTCCATAGTGCAGATTCTTTCCCTTCCACTCAACATGCAATCCGCATATTTCACCACTATCACTTCCATATCTAGCCAATTAATCTCTGTTGTTAAAACCACAATATAATCATTCAGTCTATATAAATTGACAAGGATTTAACTAAAGATTGATCTTGTCATAGTACATCAGGATAAAATTTGAAAAATTGAGTCATGCATCAACAAAATTATTCTCTCTAATACGCAAGCCACTCTAAATAAAGAAGAAAACAAAATCTATTGATGTCCTTGAAACTGCTAGAACAATCAATGGCACTAGCAGGTACGGAACATAATCATAAAGAAAGGAAGAGTGGCAGGCATCCCCATACTATGTTTACACCTATAAGTCTACTTATTAAACTAGTAATAACACAAGTAAAGTGTATAAAACTCAAAACATGTCTGAAGCAAAATAGGTATTGACAAATGAGAGGTCATCATTTTTGGCCTCTACACTCTCCTAGAATCTTTCAAGGTTGTCTGAAACAATGTTTTAAAACTCTGACTCTGACACCAACTTGGCCGATGGTCGACTCCAACTCCAACTCCAACTCGAAAGACAACATATGATCAAAGTAGGCTCATGAATATATCCATTATATCAAAATGGCACCCAGTGCACTGTCCAATACATACATGATCAAAGATTCAAAACAAAAACACATAACCAAGGAAGCTAGAAATGGCCTCTACAACAAAATTAAATTGTAACTAGTACTACTGGCTAGTAGCTACTGCCAGAGGAGCCAAGATCATGTGGATCAATCTCTGGATCATCATCAGAGTCAAACAGGGGGCCCCATGGCTCCTCCTCATCATCATCTCCAACTGCAACTGTAGAAGTGGTAGCACTAGTAGGCTGTGCAGCAGATGCAAGCTGAGATAGACGAGATATGCGGCTACGCTTCTGTCGTGGCTGAGCAAAGGAAGCGCCTGCAATTAGAGGACTTGCTTGCAGTGAGGTTGAGGCTGGTACAAGTGGATCAGGATCTGCATTCAACTGAACATCATGTTCGAGTGATGCCACCCCGTGTAAATCTAAATCAAGATCCTCATCAGAAGCAAACTCTACTGGATGACTCTCCACAACCCAATCTGATGTTGGATCAATGTCTTCCAACACAATGGGATCTGAATCAGGTCTTTTGATCAGCAATTGGTTGCATCTGAGCCAGAGGTTGTATTGGACATAGACTAGATCATTTAACCGTTTTTGATCCAAACGGTTTCTCTTCTTTATGTGAATCCTCTCAAAGATAGACCAATTGCGCTCACAACTAGTAGAAACTGCAAGTTTGACTCAAAATTCGAATTGCAAACTTCTATAATTCAGGACAATGGCTACCAAAAGCCTCCCACCATTGTGCTGCAAAAAACATAGGAGTGTAATGAGTTAGCTCAACAAAATTGCAAATTATCAATGTTCCACCAAGACTCCGGTGCGGGGGGATGTGTGGGAGTACCCTCAAATTTTAGGGAAATTTCGGGGGTGCGGGGAGACGTCGAGGTGTATAGATATATATATACATATATATATATTCAAGTTCATATTCATTGTTCACTGTTCAATAATAAAAGCATAAAAATATTAAATAGACAATTGAATCATTGATCCATCCTCATCATTCATATGACATACTCAAGTCTCATTATTGAATTAATTACTATTCATACATACCATGAGATTCGAAAAACAAAAATAAAAATCAATAATAAAATATTCAAATACATTGATCGATATCATTTTTGGGGAGTCTAGACGCCCACACTGAAGGGGGACGCCTAGAAGCACCCTTTTTGGGGAGTCTAGACTCCCACACTGAAGGGGGACGCCTAGAAGCGCCCTTTTTGGGGAGTCTAGACTCCCACACTGGGGAAACGCACCCCCCAAGAGACTCCCCGTCTCGGGTGCAAGGGGTACGTGCACCCGACCCTGGGGGACGCATCCCCGTGGAACACTGGATTTTTGAACATCTAATTTTTTCTAAGAATCCTTGATAAATATATGGAGTGTTGTTGTTTCTAAAGATTTAGAATAGACGTTATGGGACTACATTTATAGTGAGTTTATTTGCAAATATGATTTCTTCATTTTTATTATTTATTTATGGCTATACGAATTTTCACGCTTTTTAATATTTTAAGGGTGGATTCCAATCACGAAATTCGAAAACGAATCCAAAAAAATTTATAACCCTTGGAAATGTATCCAATTCCAAATCCGAAGATTCTGATATTTTGAAACGGCACAAAAACATTTTCATAGCGTGTCAGACAAGGATCGTATCTGTTTCTGTTTCAGAAATGGGGATCTGTGTTTCTGGCAAATTCGTCAAGCATTTCCGGAAACATAGCTCAAAGACTTTGATACCTAGCATTGTGCGTAGAGTACGAAAAATATTTGTGAACTCATGCACATCTTGGTCCCTTTGTTGTCGAAGTGTGGTCCATTATATGTACTTGTCTTCATAGCTCCCCACAAGGTAATATTGTTCCTTGACAGTGTCTCGAAAACAGTTCCAAGAGGGTGTGGTTGTAAACAGAGAGGGTTCCTCTACCCTTTTCTCATAGTAAGTTTCCCACCAGTCCTTAACATGGGGGATGGCCTTAAGAAGTGCAAATGTAATCTTTTCCCTATAAAAGAAAATATGGACCAAAAAATAACCTTCCAACAGATTTAACCATTTATATACAACATGTGCATCTATCTGACCTTCGAATATAGGGATATCAAAGTTAATTTGTACCTTGAAGGGGGTGGCGCCTGCAAAGTGACTGTTGGATGAAGATGTGTCGCCTATTGGCATCCATTGAAGTATCTAGGCAAACTTGTCCATCATCTCGTTCCTTTGCCGCTCAAGGGCTTCTTTGACGAACAATTTGATAAGATCTCCTGCTCCCTCGTCTTTCTCTTCTTCTGCCTTGGGAAGTCGACAGTGTCAGCGACAGTGTTACAAGGCCTCAACCAATTCAAGTCCCAACTCTTAATACCCCGACCTTGTTGGGGACATGCACAAAAAAACAGAGAAAGAGCGGACCGCTCTGATACCACTGGTCTAGATTTCTGAAGGAACAAAATGAAATACAGGTTTAAACAAAACACAAAGATGGAATAACAGAACTTCAATTAATTAATAACAAGTACTGAAAACTTTTTACATGTTGAATGGAACAAACTAGGCCTCTGAGAAGAGATGTGACGACTACATGCCTTCTGAACTGTGTTTCAATGAGGCTCAGAGGCCTTTGTATCATAAAGAAGTGTGAAACCCTAACCCTAGGAGATGAATCGCCAACGGTTTTGGGCCCCGTTGGGGTAAGTTGGAACACCAACTTCCCGAGGTCATAACTTTGGCAAATGATCTTTGTTTGACTATCATTATACCTCATTTCAAAGATCTCCACAAGAAGGCAAAAAACGAACCTACGAAACAGACTTTGGTACTTTTCCAGTCTTTTTGTTTTCACAAAAAACATCATTTAGGACCCCAAAACAACTCCGAAAATTTGGAACCCCAAAAACTGTCAAAAATAGAAAGTTGTGCTAGAATTAAAAAAAAAAAAACTAAGAAGAAACAATGTTGGGGATCCAAGTGCAATAGGTGGGTGGCCACCAATATCTGCCTAGATCAGGAGCAGACTAAAAGATTTGACAAAACCCTAAGAATATAATATACCCCAACACATCAATGATGCTAGAGCCTAGAAACACTCCCTTCCTAGACCAATTAGACAAGCATGTTATATAAGACAATACATAAGAAAGAACGACTATTGAGAATAAATAATGGCAAGAGGAAGAGAAGGCACGCATCACAAATCCTCTGCACCAAGATTGCTTGCCCTCAAGCAATCCATATCTGTCGATAAATCTAGCAGTCTTGTGCAACTAAAAATCAATACCCAGATCCCATACAAACCACTGGGTGATACCATACCTCTGTGCCACCTAACCAAGAACGGACCCCTCAATTCCCAGATCCTAGACTAAACTCTGGCTCGACCTACCATCAACAAATCCTCCCAGATCCCAATGCCACCATGGCCACTCATCAACATCCCTATCCCATGGCTCTAGTTGTGCTTTGTCTCTAGTTATTGTTGTTGCCCAACTCATCACCTCTCTCCAGTCTAACCCCTGACTCAATCCAACGCCAATCCTGTTTTCCTGATGCTGGGGTTCCCGCTCCACTATGCCCCTGATTAAGGATATCGTACCATCAACAGGATACCAACTCATGATCTCCCGCCAATCTAATGTATGGACACCTATGCAAGAAATGTGTTTACTACGCTGATACTGGTCCATGCTCAACTCCTAATGCTCTGCCTAGTCAACCAACAAAATTTGTCGAAGAAATCCTACCCCTCTCCCTATAATGGGCAAAAGTGGGCAAGCTGTGCTACAAGCCCCATTTATGCACTTCTGGAGAGGGCTACTACCTCAAAATGCTACATCTTTGTTGGTTGCCACTACAATTTTTTGCACCTCATCAATGGGTAGACCCAAAGATGGATGCACTGCCATCTCCCTTGTTAGGTAGGAAACTCCACGCTCCTCTAGTCCACCAATCTCCTGCAAAACTGTCCTGTCAAAATCTAGCACCTCTTGAGCATAAGTGTCTATAAATACTGCCACCCTACTAGCTATCTGTGCATATGTCTGTTGCTCATCACTGGTTGACCCCAAGGGTGGTTGCTCATCCTCCTCCATCACGGGCTCAAGATGAGCCTCCAACTGGCCCTCCCCAAAAGGCTCATCAGGCATACTGTGCACAACATCCTCCTCATCTGACTCATGCTCCACCATATGCTACTCATGTTGAATCATCATTGGTGACTCATCAACCTGAATGTCTCCCATAGGGTCTAATGACTACTCACCATACACATTTGAATATAAATCTGGCCTGCTATCAACAACTCCACATGACTCATGCTCCTCAGAGACATCCTCGAATGAACCCATGGACTCATCCAAAGAAGAATCCTCACCTTGAAAGTTAGAAGGGATCTCCTCATGCTCTACCCCCGTCATCTCCTCTACATCACTCAAGCATGAATGGTCAGGTCCCCAGGGTTCCTTGCAGATGAAGCAAAGACCCTTCCTCCTCAGCGCATTCCTGCTACATGGTTGGTCACCATAAATCCGCTCCAACTCCTCTTGGGTCAACTGTCTCCTAAATAGTCCAATGTTTTGCTCAACTAATCATTTAGCTACTTCATAAGCAGTAGGTGAAACCAATTGTTCCTCCCTCCAAATGGCCAACAACTTAGACTTCAGCCTCCTGCAAATGGCATCATGGCCTCCCATACATGAGGACAAAATGGACTGCATGTGTGTTATGATAGTATCAAGTTGATGTTTCCTAATGCTAAAGAAGCATTGGAACATCTGCAAGATCAAATCGCCACACTCGAGGTCAAACATGAGGTCATAAGATCTAACCAAGGCCATGACTTCTAGAATCTCTAGCCTCTTCCCAATGGTAGGTCCCTCACTATTATCCAAATCATGAAAGGTCTCCACTATCAGTGTGGAGACTCTCCTCATAATGTCATCATTCTAAGGAGGTTTGGGTGCAGTCAGCATCATGACACTACTAAGACAAGAGGCAATTGGAAGTTTGCCTCCTATACGAGGATGCTCCAAAAATTTGTGTTGTATGAACAAGCATGGCTATAGTTTTAGAGCCCAAATTAAGTTTTTGCCATCGCACTGATGCACCTTAGAAAGGAGTGAAGCAAGTTTTTCCAGCGTGAGAAGGGTCGTTGTTGTAACCCCTGTGCATCTCAAATTTGTTCCAAGTGCATAAATTTTGTATCCCAAATCATGCTCTTTTTGTGGCTGCTTTTGTTGTAGCAAAGTGAGTATCCCCTTGGAAAAGGATTTGTTGATGGTTGTTACTAGTTTGCGAAGCGAGTTCATGAAGGTTTGATCCATGTTTAGTTCAATGATGGTGACAATACCTCTCTTATGACAATTACATCATTATGACTGACTAACTTTAAAGACTTTGACTCATAACCACAACTGTGAGGATATTACATCAATATTGATGACATACTCAAGTCAATAATTTAATAAACATGTCCTCTTGCTCAACCATATACAACTTGATATAATCATATCTAAGACTTGGGCCATACACCTATCTACCAACATATGTCCAACATAGACACCCAACAACTCAGCCACTCATGAAAAATTGCAGCAGTATGGCATCTCTAAGTAATTATTAAGACTTTTGTGATATAAGGTATCAGGCAACCTAACATTCAGCCATATGACAATTAAACTTTGGTTGTGACTCATACCTTAAAGACATTTCTAGCCCTAAGAACTTTAATAATGCTACCAAGCTAGGGCATAACATATGTATTAGACAACAATGATATGGTCAATAATCCACACATCATCCAAAATGTATACAAAGTCAATACAATGAGGAACAACAAAGTATATGAAATAATGGAACTTGAGTTGGAATCGCCTGCATACTCCACGCACAAGGTTTCTTTTGCTTCAATTAACAGAGACTTGGCAGTGTAGTCTGCTTCTAACTCAATCACACAATCTGGTCTATTCATGTTGGAATTTCTAAGTTTAACCCGTTAGAAATTCTTCCTATACTATCTAGTTTATTTCTTCCTACTTGTTTAATTACTTAACAAGTTATTTACCATGTAAATACTGAAAATAAACACAAGTACAGTATCAACATCTACAAATCATCAATTGAAAGAAAACAAGCACACAAGTGACACCGTTATTTTTGAACCAATGTCCCCGGAAAAACCCAATGCGGGAAAATCAATGCAGCTATTTAGAGGGTTTTATTATTATGCGTTTCCATAATACAACTAGGGTGCCAGAAATGGCTCACCCAACAGAGAATGCCCTCAGCAGTAGTACCTCTCCTCGGAGACAGATATTCCAGCTGATTAATCACCGGATGAACAATCCCACAATAAGAATTATAGCTCCCACTGCTCTGCGTCACTCTGCTAGGGACTGTGTCACCCTACCCCACTCACCAGCACCCAGTCTGTCCCACGAAATCCTTCCAGCGCTGCCTCTTGGCCCTGCGTCAGCTCTGCTAGCCTTTGCGTCTCACACACTAGCCTTTCCTAGCTCTGCGCAACTCCTGGTTGCCTTTGTGTAGCACCCAGCTGCCTCTGCATCAACCTCTTCAGGGTCTGCGTTGTCTTTCTAGTACCAACTCTACCTCTCTGTTATGTATTCACTGCCCCTCACTGCTGATCACTAATTCTATCTCTCTTAACAAACCCCGCTCTAGAGAAAAGAATGACTGATCACTCTGGTGTGTTCTCCAACTGACCCTCTAGCCTTCTCTTATACTTTTCTTGTTGGTCCTTCAACGATTAAGATTAAATCTCTAATCAACGACTAAGATTAGATTTGGCTTGATCCATGACTTTTGGACCCTTCTAACCCAGTTTTATATTAATACCCATTAATATTTTATTTTTCCTAAGTTTAGACTTAGGAACTCCATAAAAATATTAATTATTTTAATATCTCCCAAACCGGTTAGATTTTGCCCAAACAGTTTCTGGGTCTTGGAGATCTCATGTGCTTTAGCCTCTCCACCAATTTTTGTGGCTAGAGCACATCCAATGCTACCCCAAATCAACAATTCAGTCATTGATGTCGCGTTGCTACTTGTATTCTGTCCAACGCACAGCTACACATGAACATGCTCAACAAAATTCAATGACACTTCCTCAGTTCTCAGATCGCACTTTTGTCTTTCTTACAGGCAGTCACTAAAATGGTGCACATGATTTCAACAAGATTCAAACTTTCCTAGTCTAGATATGTGCTTGTATCCCAGCTAGCAAAGAAGATGGTAGCTAGTGCCCCTTTCTCCACGATAAAACTGTTCGAACGCACAATAAAGCGCATGACCACACCCTTCCCTGCACTCATCACACTAATAATTTCATCATGAGCTTTTTAATTCTCTCTCGATTCGCATAGACTGATTCATGCAATGCGTCCTCAAGTAGCCGTCACTTTCAGATTTGCGCGGGGGCCAATTTTAACTAGCCCACAATCAAAAAAATCCAACTAACCTTCCTTCACGATGTAATCGTGGCTCGACACCACTGCGAATGTGGCAATGCGGCCATGGAGCTCATATAATATTACTCCGGTAGCCATGCACAGTATTGTTTAATTCGTCTTGGCTCTATTTTGGCAGTTCGATGGAAAAAAAAGCCTCAGGTCCTTAATCAGAAATTCAATATTGGTCCTCGGCCTCTGTCTCAACCGATGCGTTGTCCTCCAAACAAAAAGCACTTCAATTTTGATTTTTGCACTAGACTATACCAACAGTCACGTCCTTTCAATAGTGTGTCGACTTTGATCGTTCCACACAATGCACTCCAATCAAGAATTGCTCTCGGCTTAAGAACAAGTAGGTTCTTGGTTTGCGATGGAAGGAAATTTCAACAAGGGATATGTGCGATTCGATAGATTCCACCACTTTACAATATGAACTCGGCCCTTTTAGTCGCCTCGTTTCCCAACAGAAACAATTCTAGACAGCCAACTCATTCCAACCGCAACTTCGATTACACAGAAAATTTGAACGAGGCTTTAACATCGGTTAGGCGACATCCAACGTGCCTCTCTTCCATCACAATCTCTTCGTAGGCTTGTTGGCATAGTATCAACAACCACTTTCTCCAACGGCCACAATTTGTTGGCCTTCCTCTGCCGAATGAATGATTCATGCACCTATAATTATATGATGGAGTACATTATGGTGTTACTCACTGAAATCACTGGTGTATCTGACTGTGACCCTCTGAGGACTAACACGATTCTAAATGGTGGCTCCCCTTAAATAATTAACTTCATAAATTTGGCCCCATTAACATTTCGACCAATAATGTTGGCCTAGGTTCAATCTCTTTTCGCTAATAATTGAAATTGTCGAATACTTAGACAATTTCACATAGCTTTCAAGAAGATGTCTTCAGCGATCTTAGTAAAAACCCTTGATTGTGATATTTCCTCGAAGTTGATCTACAATAAACCCCAAGCTGGCAGGATTCACAACTCTGATACCACTGTAATATCCCAAACAGCATATTTGGCTAAATTTGCATAAAATCAGCTCAACCAAAATTTCACAATAAAATTACTGTTCAATTAACAGAAGATTGCCATGTAAAACATAACCAATAAAGTGGATGCACTTCAATAACACAATGAGCAGAAATAATCTTAGCTTTCATTGTAATAAATAACTAAAAAAGTGTACATGATGATATCACTGAAATAGTTGAGATAGATAATCTGGCCTCCAAAACTAATATTCTCCAATGTTGAAACTGGTCGTCCAAAACTAAGCTGAAATGTAACTGCTAAGCTCTCCTGTGAATTCTGGATGATTTTACCAAGAGGAGGTGGGTACTCGCGCAATCTCACTGAATCACCCGAGGAATTCCATCCTGGGGCTATCAATGAAGTAGAGAACCAGGTTCTCCAACCTCTCACACAAGAAGCAAGATCAAATCCAAGATGTCCTCTAATGGCTTCCTCTTGCTCTTTTATAATTCTGATGGACCCCTCTAGAAGCTATTATTTTAATCATTGAGCACGTTTCCCTTAATTAGAATACTATTTTTAATGAGGGAAAATGGTAAATTGGCCACCATGCCTCCTCAGGCCGTTGAGAATCACTTTTAACTATCCCATCCCATAGATCTTCTTGTTATCGTTCCAATGAGCTATTACACTAAGGTGTTCTTCCAAATATTCCTCCCGAAATGCCACCCTAAGCGTAATTAATTGAGTCAGGCCAATTAATAATTCTTTTTTGAAAGTTGTCGTAATGCAACATAACAAAAAGAAAATTGTACAGATGATGGAATATACCAAGTGAATGTCATCGGACCTCATCAAAACCCCTCCAAAAGCCCCTGGGCCCGCCAATGATGCCAACTTGCACCTCTGACCTGGCTACCCCCAACTCAGAAATCCCATCCTAACCATGCCATAAGGAACACCAGAAAAAGGAACATCACATTGTGCAGCTTAGTTCAGGGTACTGAATAGTCAAGGATGCATATGACAGCTGTAGTTGGAGGAAAAAGTAACAGTGACTTGTACAAGCTTTGTGCAGAAGTGCCACAAGTAACCTTTAAGAGTTGCAGTCGACGCATAGAATAAATGACTAAGGCCGATACTTGACATCATAGGTCTAGGCATATGGGTGCACAATTAGGACTTGGTAGAAGACTTTAGAGAGAATTTTTGTTCAAATTAAACATTTCTGAAGGCTGTGATTTCCTAAAGTAGGGCATACATCTTTTTCTTTAGGATAGAACGTCTCAAGTCAGAAGGCAAATGGAGTTTGTGCACTCAGACCTTTGCAGACTGACGGAGACGTTATCACATGGTGGAGTAAAATATTTCCTTTCCTTCACAAATGCCTTTTCAAGAAAATACTTTGATTATTTCTTGCAGAATGTCAAATGAGATGGAAGCCTTTAAACAATTTAAGGCCTTTTCAGAGAACCAGTATGATGCCTAAGAAGGTTTACATACAAGAACGAGTGTGTGCCGTGAATATGCATCAAAAGTTTTTAAGAATTTTTGCACACTTTAAGGGGTAAAGCTAAAGTATACTATCCTATATTCCCTGCAGCAGAATTCAATTACAGAGGAAGAATAAAAATTAGTTGAGAGTGCAAGGTGTGTGCTCAAGGGTGCTGAATTGTTGAACTCTTTCCAGGCAGAGGCAGTTTGTGACAGCATATGTCCAGAACAAGCTACCCACTTCAGCATTGCAGAAGAAAACCCCTTGAGATATGGCGTGGAAAAGAAGCTCAGAATTAAACATTTGGGGAACTTTGGAATTACACATAATATGGATGAGAAACAAACAAAATTGGATGACACTGTGAAGTGCAACATAATATGTTATGACCCAATAGGCCATCAGCATTATGACCTCGTGAACTATAAGAATGTAAAGAGATGGGATGTCATATAGAATGAAGATGTATAGCAGTAACGACTGGGAACAACAGATGCAAAACCTGAATTGAAAAATGTTGAAATATTAATCTTTAGTTTTGAAGGTGCCGATGCAGCTGTAGGCCCTTCCCAATTTGTTTGCAGTGATGCAGGAAGTGGATCGTTGCACACACAAGTACTCATTTGGATTGTTGGGTGAGATGAATTCTGGGAGGAATAAGCTACTACATCACAGGAAGGTGCAGAATCGGCATATAAGCATGAAGATCAACCATTGGATGTGGCGCAACCCCCGCTGCTTTGGAGATCAATAGAGAGGTCAAACCACAAGAGAGGCACCATGCAACATTTTCCTTGAATTGGGAGGATTCAGAACCTCAAACAGTTTAAGAAGCACTTGGATGTGGCAACATGATTGAATGAGGGAATGCTCTGGACAAAGAGGAGGAGTTGTTTGTCTGAAACCAGACACTTCAAACAAAATTGAAGAACCCAACACCAAAGAAATATGAATTGCACATAAGTACACAACTTATACACTGTTGGGGGCATTAAGAACAAGGACAGACACAGTAACTCAAAAAGGAAATCAACGACAGAAATCGTGAGGAGAAAGTACGAAGCAAAAAGCATTGAGATAAATTTTCCAATATATTAAATGCTCCATTGTTAATGTCTGGTAATTATTGTTTGTTACACCAAGAGTAGCCACAAGCTCTGAAACACAGTAAGACATATATATTGTCACACATACATATGTGCACTGTGCAGTGACAACATCTAAACAAAATTAAACCAGTGCAGATCCACCTTAAACCTGGATCTATCAAGCACTAAGAGGGATCAAATTTAAAATTAAACAAGCATAGAGCCATCTTAAACCCAGATCTATCAAACACTGAGATAAGATAACATAAGATAATTGTATTAATGTCCAATGAATGACCCCAAAAGTAGGTCAAAGGGACTGAAGGATATATATCCAGTATGAGTACAATGTGGGAGTGCAAATGCAACTCCTAGAAAATGCCAAAGCTAAATCTAGTATAAATTAAGTAAAGAAGAAATACAACAATAGGACAACCTCAAAAACATGTATATAAGATAGAAATCAGATTCTTGACGTGTAAATTTACTTATCATTTAATCCTTCATATTAAATAAAAAAAAGTTACACCTCAAGAAATTTGATCCTTTTAGATGCTTGATGGATCCAAGTTTAAGACACTGTGTTCGTCTACTATCAATTATAAAGGCAATAGTACTGACAAATATTTGTCTATAAAATTTTTTCTTAGGAGACAATATCAAGATCAAGTTGATTAATTAGTTCCTTCACATATCAACCTCCTTGACTGTTTGCTGCCATGACCTTCCTAGAAGTGTCTAGTTAGTCATTCACAATAACAGTAATAAGAGTCGTAACACTCAATAAGTGAATTTAGGAGTCATTAATACTTTGTCCCCTTCTATGTTAAATATGTGTTCCTCAAGGTAATGATAAGTGTTGAATTCAGAGGTTAGGTGGCTAACCCCCTGACCAACTAGGGGTGCTATAATTAAATTATGTACAACAAACTATGTAGATTTGAGAGATGTACCATTGCAACGTTACAAACAAAATATTTCTTTTATTTCATTAAAATCAAAATTAGTTTGATGGAGAGTTATAAGAATTCCTCCACTAGGAACATTCATTACATGTTACAGTTATATAACGAATAACATACGCAATTCTCAACTAGATAGCCATTAAAAATAATTTTCAACAAATTAGGGCACAAATTAGCATAATCTAGAAGCAGCAATTCCATACATTGGACAATTTCAAAATGAAAATCTTCAACAATAGGCACTTACAAGATAACATGTATAGCCCCAAATACAATCGAAATTTAGCTTCCACACATCAAAATGCATTCCAAGAATCTCCAATAGCCACAAAGAAACAAGTGAGTTCCTTCAAGAAGTCTGAAATTTCCAAGTGTGATGATGAGAGAGATCAAATGAGATCTCTCTAATTTATACATGTCCAGTGATCTCTAATTTTAGCCTACAAGCCCCTCAAGTCGTAAAATAATGGGCAAATATTAAGTGAGGTTACAAGCCAACCTCATAGCCAATATAAAAACATAGCAACTAAGCTACAAAGAGGCCGAAATGTTGACGTCATGCATGCGTAGGCCCTTTTTGGGCATGCATTGGGCTGCTCCAGTGCCAAAGTAGTGTAGAGGGCTCTAAAAACCATGATCTAGAGTTTGGCCCCTAAATCTCCATGCAAATCATCATGTGGACCCTAGTTTTGTGTTTGGGGCACAAAATGGGTCTCATAGTTTGAGATGACTTCTACATTGAAGAGATCATCATCTTGTAGTTCATCAATTGTCCCCGGGGTTTCTCCATTTTGAATTCAAAAAGATGATAAATCCCAACATTGTTCTTCCCCAATTTTTTTCCATGTGGTTCACGAACCCCAGAGATCAATGACCACTACGTCTAAGGAATATTCGTACCAAGAAGATCCACCCAAAGGGATCACTTCCTATCGGCTCAACCACGGAGGCTAAACCCAAGGTTGTCATGAAAATTGAACCCGTGACCTCTCAATGGCAAAGGTGCTTTAACAAGAAGGACTTGACCAATTGAGCTAACCCTTGGGGCTTGTACTTCCCCAATTTTTCCACAACCTCAAAATCAAAATTTAACAACAAGAACAACCATTTGCAAATGCAACCTTCCAAAATCAACCTATTGACCAAATACTCTAATCTCAAATGATCCATAAAATACTTGAATGTGTGGTTGCACAATTAATGTTGTATATTTTGTAGTGCGTATACCGTTGCTAATTTTTCCCTCTATGTGATGGTGTAATACCCTCAACACATGACAATTTCCTACTAGAGAAGTAGACTATATGATCTAACATCCCCTCCTCGAGCTATGCCAAGACATTACAGAATGTTATTCCAATTGAATCAACATGGACATGAAAAATTTTATTCCATTCTAGAAACACTAGAATCAAAGAGGTTATTGTTTGCTACTTGAGCTCTATGAACCCTACTTTGCAAGCTTCATTCCATACAAATCGAACAACCACAATCATAGCCTTTGAAAAGCCTACCATAGTATCTTGTATATCCCAATGTCGACCGCAGTGTCAACACATTCCAAGGTGCTAAGTAAATTCACAATAATCACTACCTTAGTTGGATCCACCAAATAATCCTTCCTTGCCCCAACAACAGAACAAGCAGAGTACAAAATATACATTTCTTGATAGTTAACAACAATGGCATATGACTGCATTAATCTATCATCAACCTAAGCTTCAGCTTCATTTCATGATCTTCAAGCAAGCTATAAACTATTCAATCATCCAAATATACTTATAAATCATAATAATGGCCACCTTGGAGAAAACAATAGATGCATTTTTTCATCCAAAGGGAATCATGATACTGAATCCATATGACTCCCATTTCATCACAAAAGTCATATTTTTCTTATCTTCCTTGTTGATCCAATTATTTTCTTGATAACAGGAAAAAATTGTCTATAAAGCAATATCCCCCATTCCCTATAACCTTCTCCGCAATCTCACCACTAAAAGGAGTTAATAAGGGATCAGGGGCGTATGCCTCATTAAGTCCATGTTACTCAACACATGAAAATCCTGCATATTTTCCTCCCTTATATCACACTGGATTGATCCAAAAATCAACCCTACATACATCTTATCAATGTTTTGCTTGACTTGATATTTATAATGTAGGTTCATTTGATAAGGCCTTTTCTTGATTAGTTGGCTGCCCAAAATTAGCTCGAACTTCATTTCTCTAAGCTCACCAACAACTCCCTTCACTTTTGTGAAGCTACATGGAAATAGATCAGTGTATTCTCAAAGCAGAGCTACAATTTTGTCATTGTGCCATCGAGCAACTTGACCTCCTCATCTGTTTAAATATTAAAATACTTTTCCCACAATGGCTCATGATAATGCTTTGAAGTATTTGCACCACCTATATTCGTAATGATGTGGAGACATTTGGTTGGCTCAAAACACGTGTCAAAATTCCTCGACCAAGTCGATTGCATCTACATTTGTAGACTATGCATTTACATGACTTGATATCAGGGTTGTCATGGGCAAAAGTGTTGAAAATTGTAACTAGGTTCAATCTTCATAATGACCTAATTGTATATTCTTTATAAAGAAAGAAAAATAAATTATTTTATTTTTGGAGTATGGATTTCATACTCAAGCTTGAGTCAAGAGCGTGTTCTTCATGCTTTTAGGTTTTCGGATAAAGAATATTATTGGTCATTTGTCATAGTCCCATTTGGACTCATTGTAATAAAGAAAATTATTTATTTTGTCAAGAAAAAGCCATGGATAAGCCCTAGACCAAGTCGGTCCAAGAGCAAGATCAAGTCGGCCTAAAGGAGGGCCATTCGACCCTCAGGAAAGCCTATAAATATTAAATACAAGGGAGCTCAACCTCATTTGATCACTCACTCAAGCACAAGTTCAACCTACAATAGCAAAGGAGAGAGAGAGTAGTTGGAGTATGAAGAAGAGGAGCAAAAGTTGAAGTTTTCCAAAGATTCTCTTTTTTACTTGTCTCGCTAGGGTTTGTGAAGTTGCTTGTTGCAAGAGGCCGAAATTCTAAAGCAGTTGTAGGAGGTCGAAATTACAGGGCCAAAATTTTATTATAGGGGTCGAAGTTGCAGTATTGAAGTTTTGGAAGTTGTCTTGGAAGAGATCTTGATGGGGGCTGACTTGGGGCTTGGAGGACTTGTTGGCTATGGTCTTTGGGCCCTAAAAGTCTCTTTGTAAGAAGATTCTATAAGAAGAGAAACATTTCTTTCTGGGTTTTCCCCTTGGAGGGGTTTTGCCTTGACTTGGAGCCTAGATCTAGTGTACTTTGTCTCTTGTGACCTTTATTGTTTTGGTAATTGCTTGATGAATAGAACTAAAGAAGTAATTAAAGACCAACTAACATCACAAGTAATTATCAAGATAAGGAAAACCATTTATAACTTTCAAGTCTCCAGATTCTCCAACATGGTATCAGAGCTAAGGTTCGAGAAGGAGACTAAAGATCACAGTTTAGTTAGCACTATGACAAGGAAGGGTTTCAAGTTCCTTGGAAATCTCGCAACATCCATCAAGAATTGCATAATGAAGATCATCTCCAAGAATACGAAGGAAGCATCAATTGGAAGTTCATTCCCTGCTTTATCTGACACTTTCAAGGACGAGAATGTATGGTTATTGACAATGGTGCCTCTAGACATATGACGGGAGAATGCAGTCAACTCCAAACCCTATCTAAAGGAAACTCTTCTCACTCAATTGAACTTGGAGCAATGTTGCACGAAGCCCCCCCTCCCTCCCCCGCCCACGGTTCCAAGCCCAAAAGTGCGTACCGTGTGGAAGCGCCTAGGAAGCTTTGCCAGAAGCACGCTTCCGATTTTTTTTCCCGCTTCCTGGACTTTTCGGAAGCGCGCTTCGTACGGTGCTTCGGGCGTCGGAAGCGTGGCGCTTCGGAGGAGGAAGCGTACGCTTCTGGAAAAGCATTTAGAAAATCGTTTTTTTTTTC
>APFE030452203.1:0-13499 GCA_000404065.3 Pinus taeda | reverse complement strand
TGTTCAACACATTAGACGATAAGCATGTAAAATTTCACATAAAAGAAAGCACTTGCATGACATGAAGATTATTTCGATCCATTATACTTGCAAAAATGAAGCTCCAAGACAAATAATAAATTTCCAAACATCAGAATGCATCAATTGATCTCCAATTCATCTAGCAATAGCAAGTCCGAAATCTTTTTCTCCTAAGAGATACAAGTCCAAGTGATGATGAGGAATGAAATGAACCTCTCATAAATATATATGATCCTCTAAGTGATTCTACTTGCCTAATTAGGCCTAATGATGCCCCTAATAATAAAATAATGTACAAACAACAACCGTTTCATGACAAGCCCACCAAAATAGCTCCATAATAAGAAAAACAAGCCTCTCAAGAGGGCCAAAATGATAGAAAAGTAGCTAGGAGGGTTGTTGGGAGGCCAAATGGAGTCCAACATATGCCAAAATTAATGAAAAGGCTCCAAAATTTGTGATGAAGGGGATGTCCCCTTTATCTCCAAGCAAATGACATGTGGTGCCCCTAAGCGGCTATGGGGGCACACAATCATCGTCATGGGTCTCCAACTAAATCGAACAAGCATGTATCCCATCTGCAAGGGCTAGAACAAGCCCTCCCTTCATCTCCCATGGTGAGACATGTTATCGCCCAAATTGTATAGGTGAATGTTGTTGAAGAATGTAACTAGTGTCGGTCTTCATAATTGTATTTAAGTCATGTATTTGTCAAAAGAAAGAAAAATAAATTTTATTATTAAAGAAATTGACTTATTAAAGCATGGGTTTCACGCTTGGGTCAATTATTTAAAGGTCAAAGCCTCCTTGTAGGTTTCTAGGGTTTATGTCAGGTGTCCTTGTCTGTGTCATAATGTAAAAATCCCTTCTTGGGATTTATTTGTCAAGAAAGAAATTTATTTTAATGTAAAATAGGTCTTCTAGGCCTCCTCCACCAAGTCGGCCTCAACAAGGGAATTTGACCTCACAAACTCACTATATATTGGTGAAATATATAGTACTTGTGAAATGTATTGAACATGGTGAAATATATTGTAATTGTAGCAAGTAAAAATTGCTTTAGGAGTTCTTCCTTCCATAAGGTTACCCTGCATCAAGAGTTTTGTCTCTTATTCTCTTGTGTTCATTCTTTTGTGAATGATTGTTTTTTTTGCTGAAGTTTAAGGGTTTCTTTTATGTTATATTTTCATATCGATTGAGGTACATAGCATTGCCTAGTTATTGTCCAAACATCATTATCAAAAGTTTAATAACAAGTTTAGTTATTTGAGTAGGTCCCAGTTCCCTAAGTGAAATATATTTTTTAGAGGCTTAAACGTTTGCTTTAGATGTGAAATGCACCTAAAAATTCCTCATTGTGTTTCTGCTAGCATTTCCAAAGCATGAAACACCAGGTGAAATATTTGACCATGTTTCCAGCACATCTGATTTATGTTTTCTGTCATTTTAGGGGCTTTAAATGCAGGGGGTCAGGAACTTCCTGCAATATAGTGAAATACTAACGGAATAGAAGTTAGAACTATGGTATGCAAACTATAATATAATAAAAGGTCTTTCCAACTGACATATCCTTAAAGAACTTGCGAGTGTGAAGCAAAGAAAAGTTCAGTAAATGCTTGGAGAAGATCTATAGAATAAACACTTTAGAATATTTACATAAATAATAATAATGTGTTACCTAACCCTGGAACAAACCTAGCAGGCTAGCATATATATTTGCTAAAGTATGTTTATTGAACCTTTTGCAATTCCTTACTTCTGTATACTAGAGCATAGATCCTATCAGCAATTTTACAAAATGTGATCATACCTCATTATCAAATGCATCTCATGAACTCCACACCTCATTATCAAATGCATCTCATGAACTCCGCCTTCCAGAATACCTACAGAATTTTAAATGTAGGAAATTAGATTGTACGAATATGGCAAATTTAGAAAGTTGGCATCATTGAACCCTAACACATGATGATCTGTGTACTCACATTATCTATAATGAGGCCTTTATAGAAGTATGTGCATGTTGATGAAACGTTAATAGAGATATGTGTTTTATTCCTTTCTGTAGTACCTAAGCTGCTAACCAAGAGTGTGAGGTTAAATTTTTTATATCCTCTTGTATGTTTTCCAAAAGAAAATCAGGAAGGGTTGCATAATCTGTTTGTAGTTGGGAGTTAAATGTAATTTGATATGTGCTTTCTATTTGTTTGTAAGATACTTTCTTGGCTTTCTAAAATAGTTGTCTCAAGTTCTGCTGTCATTAAATTTTGCAGCTATGGGATCAAAACATGCAAGATCTTGGAATATGTGCAGATGATGATTGTTGTGATGCCTTAAATATGTCTGATGTCAATCTTATCTTTGAAAACTATGAAGATATATTTGGTGGCCCCCAAGTTGAATCATCATCTATGTTTGAGGATCTAGAAGCTGCCTGCTCTTCCATGGATAAAGTTGTTTCTGTTGCTGATCCAAGTGAATGTAATAACCACAACCTCAAGGTTGAACTCTTATATCCTGCAATACTTATTTTGTTTGTCTTGCTGGTCTTTGGTAGATGTTAGATTTCTATAGTTAGACAAATAAAAACCATTATTATGTTGGATCTTACAAAACATGTATTTCTGATTTTTATTTTATCTAACTACTCCAATTGTGAATGATTTGCAGTTATTTTCCATGAGAAGTAGTGATTGTTAAATATATATATATATATATATATAATATTATATACTGTACTTCTTAGGTCCCTTCACTTTGAATCTTCTGTCCGAAAAGATGTCATTTCGATTGTCTTTCCAGGTTTTTTGATAGGTGTCATTGCTCCAAAGATAGACAAATAAGAAGGTTCAATATATATATATAATATATATATATATATATATAATATATACTGTACTTCTTAGATCCCTCAACTTTGAATTCTTCTGTCCAATGATGTTCATTTCATTTGTCTTTCCAAATATAGACAAATAAGAAGATTCAATATCTAATTATGTTGCAACTTGGAAAATGTCTTCATAAATTTTAATTTTTTCAACTAGTCGAAAATTGTGGCAACCATTTTGAATTATTTACAATGACAATGTTTACTATCAATATATAATTTTTAACCATGGTCAATGTTTACTGCCATTGATTATTACTTTTGCAAAATGGGTAGAGGCCATACCCACAAAAAAAGCGATTGACCAAGTTGTCATGGATTTCCTTGAGGAGGGAATTATTACCAGATTTGGTGTGCCCGCCAAGATCGTGACTGATAATGCCAAAGCATTCGGCTCTATGGCACTAACATCAATGTGTAATGATATGGAATAATCCTCTCATATTCATCTAACTGGTACCCTCAATGAAATGGCCAGGCTGAATCAAGTAACAAGAACCTCATAAAAATCATTAAGCGAACGGTAGGAGAAAACAAGTGAGATTGGGATAGTAAGATCAAGTATGCCTTGTGGGCTGATCGCACCACCATAAAGGCTTCAACTGGATATAGCCCATTTCAATTGGTCTATGGCATGGAAGTTAAGTTACCAGTCCAACTCCAATTGCCTGTCCTTGAATGTTTGAAGGCTTTCCCTGATCAACAAGATCCCATACAAGCATGAATTGATCAACTCATCGAGTCTAATGAAGTCAGAAGGAAAGCCCTTGCCCAGCTCGGCCGGAATCATGAAAAGATGAAAAATAAATTTGATAAACATGTCAAGAAGAAAGCCTTCGAGCTTGGAACGTTAGTTCTCTTATGGGACAAGAGAAGAGAAAACTTGGTATGCATAAACATTAGATAATCTATGGGTAGGTCCCTATAAGATAGTTGACATAGCCGGTATAAATTCCTATCATCTAGACACTGTCAGTGGAGAATGCATTCCCCTCCCTGTGAATGGGCAACTCCTTAAAGAGTATTTTCCCAAAGGTACTTGACATTGTATATTATATGCATGATAGAGTAGGATGCATTGCATATTGATTTTTGCATAGCTAACATCATCATGTCATTTTCTCATGCTAGAATAGGTGCATTTAGATTAAACTTGCATTTTAGAATATATTTAATTTTTTTATGGTTTTATTATTTGATGAATCTGAAAACATAGGCGATAAAGGTCTGCCCAGGATAGATGCTTCCAACAATTGTTTGTGATGTGAAAGATACAGGTCTATGGTCCCAAAGAATTATTGGTGTTCTCTTGAGCTCCCCGTTCAAGTACATGGTTCGTGCCGTCTACAAAGAGCTCATGTCTCAGTTCGACCCAAATGTTACTCACCAATAGTGGGTGACCCCATAGGAGAATTTTTCTCCTAGATTTGTCTTCAGCCGACAGCTAGCAGCCCTTGAGAACCACCACTGTAGCTGATATATGTGCCGGTTGATCTGGTTTTCCTGCATTGGGTTTTTTCGGGGACATTTGTCCAAAAATAACGGTGTCATAAGTTTTGTGTGTGCTAACATTTCTCAGTTTCCAGCATTTTATTTTGCAGCGTTTATTTTAGTTGTGAAGAAATTGCAGTGTGATTAATTCGATATTAATCAAAAACTTAATACACTGATAATCAGTTAGGAAAATTAATTCCAGTTGCCGCATTTCAAGGAATTTTCACATGTAGGGCTGCTGGCTGGTTGGCTGTCCAAAGAAGGAGACAAATTTTCTCCCATGAGGTTACCCACATTTTGGTGTGTAATAGTTACTAGGAAAATCCAATAACTTCATGAAACATCTACCTCCTAACACCATCACAGTTAGGAAAATTAATTCCAGTTTCCGCATTTCAAGGAATTTTCACATGTAGGGCTGCTGGCTGGTTGGATGTCCAAAGAAGGAGACAAATTTTCTCCCATGAGGTTACCCACATTTTGGTGTGTAATAGTTACTAGAAAAATCCAACAACATCATGAAACATCTACCTCCTAACACCATCATTACACCCTTGGTGGGGCTAGAACTATCATCCATGAATGAGATGTAGCACATCCAAGATGTACAAGTATACCAAAACCACTCCAAATGAGATAGCATTTTCCATAACCATCAAATATGCAACCATGTGAGAAGACAACCAAACCAGCCAGCATAATCATCTGACCGAGGACAAGTGAGATTCCCCCAACCTCCATCAAATGATCCAATTCTATGAAGAGAAGGAGCTCCATGAAGATGTATCCTTCCATGCCAGTCCAATTTTCCATGATACCAGCTGCATATCTGCATGATTATGATGAAAATCACATTGTGGAACCTCATACAATATGTGAGGATTAACACACATTAAAGCAGATCTAAACGAAGAGATGATTGTATTCAAGGGAGCAATAGCCACACTGGTAGCCACCTTGTCATCTTGAATGATTACTATTTCCAGCCCAACAGTAACCATATTAAAAAGACCACATCAGGGCTGTGCACCTTCACAAAGACAGAAGTTTAAATATTCAAATTTCCAATCATTCATTTGCACCCGGCATTAATCATCAAATGTGCAAAGTGATATCTACAGAGTTCTCGAATCCCACTTATATCTCCCAAATTTATTGTTTCTGATGTTTTGGTGCATTCTGCAGCTATCAACAGCATAGTTGTGCTTTTGGCATTGACTGTTTTAAGAAGCTTGATCTTCTGATCTTGGATTTTTGTTTATACAGAATTCTGGAGTGGAAATTGCTATGCACTGATTATGGTTCAGTTTGCTACAATAGAAGACAAAATCCAACCATTCCAACAACTTCAATAATTTACTGACCTGACGTGCATTAGAAAATTATCACAATATATCTCAGTTGCATATCCCTTTCTACTTTACTGATGTTTAATACTTTAGGATGTTTTCCTCCAGGCATCTTCTGCACCTGCAGGTTGCTATGCAGTTTTATCATCCCAGGGAGCTGGAAAAGAGGGAGAAACTTCACGTCCTATAACTGGAAGAACAGTCCAAGGTGCACCAGGTCCAAATGTACCTAGCAATATTAGACATTATGTGCAGCCAGCGCCTGCTTGTTTGCCACATTCTCTCTCAAGCTATAGTGGGGATGGCGATGTTGCTGATTATCATGACTGTGGTGTATCCACTATGTTTCTGAAGGGAGAGCCTCCATGGGGATCTACAAACACCGATTCTGCATTTTTGAATGCTAGGGGTAATGCAATGATCAGATACAAGGAGAAAAAGAAGGCCCGCATGTATGTCATCTTTTATACGCCTTTTGAAACTCCTACTGATGAAATTTCTCTGGATCGTTTTAATTCATAAATTTGAGGTTTTGCATTGTTCCCTATCTACAGGGTTAGAAGTTGTAACATTCCACGAAAATATAGTAATTAACTATCTGGTATGTTTCCTTGAAGAACAGGTATGATAAAAAGATACGCTATGCTTCTCGTAAGGCTAGGGCAGATGTACGAAAGCGCGTAAAAGGTCGTTTTGTGAAGGCAGGAGAAGCATATGATTATGATCCCTTAGCTACAACCGGGTTTTATTAAACTTTCAGCAATTTCTAGTGCCGTCTATATTTAATTTTCATGACTGTTTCAGTCTCAATTAGTTTCCAACTTGGCAGCATAAAAAAGTGCCATTTGGATTCTAAGATATCTACCTGTTTTGATAAACCTGAGCAACATCTATGTAAATGGATTATTGTATTGTCAAATAGCATCTAGCATGGCTGGGTAAACCAGCTTCAGTTCATGTATCTTGGTCACTCGAATTTTCACTGGTCACTTATTTTGTTTTTGCACCCAGTTCAAAGTGGCTTTTGTTATTTTACTTTGGTCATGGTCCATGGACCAGATCATCATGGCTTAGTGTGAAGGCTTTACTGTGTATTTCGTTCATGTCTACAGTGTGATGACGGAGAGTGAGTAGTCATTTCTATGTATGTCAATTCAGTTGGTTTATATGCGGTTCAAAAAATGACTTGGGAACTGAGAGTGTACTAGATGATAAAGAGTTGGGATTTTGAAACGATGAACAGCATGTCTGTGAGAAAGAACAGTTGTTACTGCAAAACTATTCTAATATGCCTTTCCTTTTAAGTTTTAACATTTTGGGAAGAATTTATAATATATTTGTACGAAAAAAATCACAAAAAGCAGAGTTAGGAGCTTGACAAAGCTTTGCTTACCTTCCCTACCTAAGCAAGGAGGGCCAGCTTTTGACTGAGTCTCCAGGTCAGCATGTGAAATAATTTGGAAGAAGATAATGCTTTGTTTTGCTAAGCTATCCATCATCCTTCTATTACAAAGACTTTTCTTCAATACCACCAAATACAACCCTAGGAAGGATACAAATATGAGCCAGAGAACAAGGAAAAAATTTCAATCCAGTTTCTTGTAGAACCTCTGGGCTTTTTAGATACAGACGTTCTCCAATTAACAGCCTCCAAAGATGTCCTGGAAGATCTGTTCAATGTTGTTTCATATTTTCCTTGCAAACTGTCACTCACTAAATGTTTTTCTGATAGCCTAAATATCATCCTACTAGATATTTTGATTTCAAATTATTTTTTATTGGACACCCAAACAATGTGATGTCTCAAGCAACATTTGAAAATGAATTTTATGGAGTTTGTTTTCATGTTTCTGTTCAACGACTGCTCCATTTGTTGGAAATTGGAATAATAATCAGTAGTCTTGAAATTGGCTTAGCATTATAACCGTAGTTAGCTACGTCAGTCTCTGAAGATATTGTATAACTGTTCCTGAATGTTAATCTTTTTATGTCATATGCAGTATAATTCAGTTTTATAATTTGCAAACTCGTGAAAATCAAATCAAGAAGAAACCTGGTAGTCTACTTTCTCTACCGTGAGGTTTGAATGCGTTTTAAATTTTTGAAAACTGCTTTCCTTCATCACTTGGATTATGCCTTGCTGACTCTTGTACATGCAGAAATTTCTTCTTTCAAACGGTGATCAAATATCGAGCAGCGTCTGCTCAGAAGAAAGTTGCACCTTTTTGAACCTTGTTCATGACGTTTGATAGACGACATCTTTTAAAAATCTGCCTTGTTTGATGGAATAACATATTAGCATTTGGTTTAGTGTACTTGCAATGCAACCACTTGATGTTTTGGCAATTGACTAAAGTAAAGTACATCTCTTGTATTTGTATGATCCAGGTAGCCCCAGAAACACTCCGTGATCAAAGAGAGCTTAAGAAAGACTCAAAAATCAGAGTTATTGGATTGTAGTGAAATTGCGGTTGGATTGAAGAGCTCGACGCAAGCTTTCCAATGGCACAAACGATACCTCAATCTGAGTCTTTATGTGAAAATTATGGCCAGTCAAAGTTTGGTCGACTTGGCCCATTGGCTAAAGTTTGTAGAGTGCCAACTAAATTTGGCGGAAATTAACGAAGCAACAATTTAACACTTTATGGCCACTGTTTCAAACCTAGAATTGACAAAATTGTCGTCTACTTAAAAAAACTAGTGACCCCAAAAATCAGGAATTTTGTTACCAATTTATTATAAAATAAAAAAAAAATTAAAAACCCCTGCCACTCCCAACAATATAATATAAAATGTTATATTAAAATGGCCCAAGTGGGTCGGCCGTTCAACGACCTTACCATATAATGGGGGGTCGGCGGATTTCAAACCTGCCCGACCAAGTGGGCTACCTGCTAACAGGCAACCCCAAATTTAAAACAATTACCACTTCCAAATAATACAAAACGCCACCTAACAAACTGTGAAATGCCATATGGTGGGGTCGATAGGGTTAGAACCCCAATCGTCTAGTCATTTGTCATCTGCCCAACGAAGGACAAAGGAGGATGAACGCGAAACCCAATGTAGAGGTGGAACCCTGAGAGGGCACGAAAACTGAGGAGCGAAACCCTAACGCATGGGAATATGCAAAGAATCTAAAAGATTCCCTTGGGGCCAATTTTTCACAGTGTCGAAGTTATCTTGAGTTTATACTCAAATTACTCAGTTTTTCACATTTC
Organism: Pinus taeda; assembly: GCA_000404065.3. Lineage (NCBI taxonomy): Eukaryota > Viridiplantae > Streptophyta > Pinopsida > Pinales > Pinaceae > Pinus > Pinus taeda. The sequence continues at coordinate 4,527 of APFE030452203.1, read as the reverse complement.
GCAAGGAGTTTGATGGTGTAATCAGATTTTTCATCTGAGCAGCAAAATTTCAGTCAACCTGCAGAACCAAATCTTTATGGAATCTTAGAGATTTCCTAGAGGCACGAAATTGACAGTTTAAGAACTAGACCAATTTTATACTCATTTTCTCAGTTTTTCGCTAGGAATGTGATGACGTGATTAAATTCTTTATCTGAGCAGCGAAATTTCAGTCAACCCCGAGAAGAAATCTTTGGGGAATCTTTGAGATTCCTAGGGTACCATATTTTGACCAAAGCAGAAAGGGGTGGAATTTACAATGATTTTTCATGTAGTCCATTTCTTCAGCAAAACTATGCATTTTCAAGCCATCCCCGGAAGTGGAGGTATAAGGTGTCTTTTGTACATGAATATAATTTGATTTCGCTGTAGATTAATGAAAGAGACTTCCCCACATTGAGTAAGGTCCGAAGACGTAACCCACACTAGGTGAACTCCGTTATCAGCTTGTTTGTGTCTTTGCTTCTCATGGTTGTCATTTATTTCCGCTTCTTTTGTGTATGCATTTCATGGTTACATGCCCTTTTGAATGCAAATTTTATATGCATCTTTGAAGAGAAGATATCCGAATCAAGTTTGGTATCAAAATGGGTCTTCTGTTGATGTGAATTGCAAGTGTGTATGATAACCAGGGAAAAACTCTGTAGAGGTGAAGACATCCTTTGATCCAGAAGCGGAGCGTGTAACACAAAGAAAGAAAATGTCAGATGAAGATGTTCGGTTGGAGGAAGAGCGAAATTATCGCAAGATCTTCTATGCCATGGTAGAAAAAGTGGACAAATTATTTGCAGAGTATGAGAAGACAATGGAGAAACTAGAGAAGAAAGAAGGACCAGATGATCATGCCTTGATGAATCATGAAGGAGGAGGAGAAGAGCCTCTTGAACCTTCCTCCATCTTTCAACGAAAGTTCTTTTTCTTCTTCTTCTCGTCATTCTAGAGGTAGAAAAACTCATAAAAGGCTTTTTTTCAAGTTCGACGTTAAGTTTGATTTGTCTGTGTTTAGTGGAGAATCTAATGCAGAAAAGCTAAATAACTAGATCAGACATGTTGAAGTATTTTGCTGCATACAACGAATCAAAGAGGATGAAGCCAAGATCCAGCTAGCATCCTTTCAATTGAGTGGCACTGCTCTCACCTGGTGGGAAGGCAAGCTGCAGAAATGTGGTAAGAGTAGTTGTAAACTTATTTCATCTTGGTCTGAGTTCATTTATATTTTAAGAGGACAATTTTATCGATTGGGTTACAAACAAAAGGCCATGATGGAATGGCAACATTTGAAACAAAGTAAAGTTCAAAATTTTAAGAATTTGACAGAGGAGTTTAGAAAATAAGTATTAGCATTGAATGTTCCACTAAACTCTCTTGAAATGTTGATGAAATATATTGGCTTTTTGCATAGTTATTTGCGTCATTAAATGTTATTATTTGAACCTAAAACTCTTGATGAAACAAGTGTGAAGGCTATACCTCTTGAAAGCAGGGTGAAGTATGAGCAAGAGGATTGCCTAAAGAGGACAACAACAACTAATAAAAATGAAGCAAATCCCACTTGTACTCATTGTGAGAAGGAAGGGCATGATAAGGAGCATTGTTAGAAACTACATCCGGAATTGAGGCCAAAGAGGAAGGGTAGGAAGGAGAAGAAGAAGACAATTGCAACTATGCAACAAGACCAAAAATCTAAATCAAAGGATGACGAGAAGATCACAGCGATACGATTTGTCGATGTTGGACCAATTGACCTGGGATCAGACTCAGGCAATGAAATGAAGATTGTAGCGCTTTGGATTGCAAAAGATGGACCTATTGACTTGGGCTTTGATTCAGATGATGAGACAAATATTTCAACAGATGTTGTACCAAAAATGAGGAGGCACCAAACATTGCATGGCTCCAAGAAGTCGAAGAGATCAATCAAAACATTTAGGCAGACAATGTAGAATTAAGAGACTCCTACAAAAAGCAGAGGAGGAGAATCAAAGGTTGCAACATCAGTTACAAGCCAATGAGGCCTTGGAAAAGTTGCAGCATAACAAGCTCGAGGTAAAAAATGATTCTTCAATTTCATGTTCTTTTTATGATAATGATTTCACTACTTTTGAGAAACATATTACAAGAATTGGATCAAAATTGTTGAAGAAGATGGGGTATCAAGGGAAGGGCCTCGACATTAATGGTTAGGGGATTTGTGAATTCCATCAAAGTGGGAGAATTTCCTTGTTATGCAGGACTTGGGTATGTCAAAAAAGAGGTTGGAGAATGCTCCGAGACAACCAATGAGCAACCAACGATGGATGATGGGAACACCTCATCACATTCTAGTGATAGCGAGGATTCCACAGGCACTCATCAGAGGCACACCAAGAATAAGTGTTTCAAGACGATCGAAAAAGTTTGGAGGATAAAGAATCATTGTATTCACTGCAACAAGGATGGACATCAAAGAGCCACATGTTAAAAACTTCATGACTAGATAACACCTATGAAAGAACCAAATGGTTAAGATGTTCAACAAGCGAATTAGCTGCAGGGAGATGACCCATTCACTTTGTTGAGCGAAATGGTTTTATTAGATATAGTAGTTTGTTGTGGCCATATTATTGTAAATCATATGTTGTGAAATGATTGTAAAAATGATGTATTTCATTTATGAAAGAAACATGATGATATTTTGGCCTCTTTTTGTTAATAGATGGGGTATTGGTTTTTATTATGATGTACACTTGATCAAAGAGTGTGTGTTATAAACTCTTGGCAAGTATGAAGATGCTTGTGTTATGTAATTGAACATGTAGTTTGTAAAAATTGTACTACAGGTGTTGGATACCTATACCAATAGGTTTCATGTTTCATGATTAGATATCAAAGATCCAAATATGTTTTGCTTTGGCAAATGCAAAGATCTCATATTTTTCAGAGAAGGCAGTGTCTATATCAGTTTTCATAAGAATTCAATTTTGGATGGATGGTCCAACAGTCTAATCTGGATCATGCCATGTTTTCAATTTCTATGTTGTAGTATAGAGAATGATATCTGTCCAAACTGTTTAATCTTGGCAGATCAAGTAGCTAGGTAGAGAAGCAAAGGTTCCCAACTGTCTAATCTGGGGTCTTGGAAGAAATAAGGTTTGTGTTAGATAAGAGATCCAAGTAAAAGCCAATGAAAAGAAAAGGCATTCAAAGGGTTGCAAGTCCAAGAGCACCCTCCAAGAAGGAACAAAAAATGCTAGGGAAGCTAGTTGGGGTAGGTAGATGGGGTTGCAGAAATGGTATCTTTTTCAAAATCAAAGTTGCTGAAATCTATACAGGAAGAACAGCACTATGAAGCATGACTAACTCCCCTAGTTCTCATTTGTAAAACAGTCATTACTAACTCCCTTTCCCCAACGTTGCACAGAGCATGAGAAATCATATGTTTTACATTCTTATACCCTTGAGAAGCCACATTTCTCGTGCAAAAATCTTTTCATTTTGAACTACTCCTAAGTTCAATTCATCTGCGAACAAGACTTGGTGAGCTAGTCCCACTCATGAATTCCTTCCATACTAACAACTAACTATGCTACTTAACTCCCTATACTCCTTTACCCCTAATATTATAAACACCATGGTGTCTAAGCCCCACAATGTATAAATATCCCCTCCCTGGCACTATAGCCATAGTATTTCACCCCTGGGACTTGAATTGACACCTGGTCAAGGTCAAGAACCCATGGCTTGTCTTCTGTTTCACCCCAGACTAGTTTCCCTACTTAAAAAGCTGTTAGACCTTGAAAACCTTGAGGAAACTTGAAAAAATATTGAAAACCTTACGAAAATACCCTTCCCCCTCTTTATCCTAAGGTCGGGGTTATTCACATTGTTCATATTTCATAAACCATTCAAATAAACCCTTTTGCCTAATGTTTCCGCCTTCGGAAATAAAATTACCCGATACTTTGCAAAACCTTCGAAAACCTTTGTATTCTATGATGAGCGGGCGCAAATAAATTAATAAGGAAAACATTGGGAATTTTCATTAAAACAATGTTTGTTGCCCAGAGGGTCCCGCCATCCACGTCCGCAGAGGAAAAGATTATTTTATTACCCGCCCGCTCGTACTTATCCTCCGCGCAGGTTGGCCATGCGACGACCGTCCGATCGCGCCTCATTCAGATCCACGGCCAAGGTTGTTTATCGGGCCATCCCGACGTCCGCACGATAACCAACGCCTCTGCTACCGTCCGCGCAAGTCAGTCGTCCGACAACCGTCAGATCGCCCGCCTCCAGATCAACGGCTGTTATGGATATCGGAAGGCCTTACGCGTCCGACAGATACCTTCCGATATCTGTCAGACGCTTACGTCAGGCCAGCATCAGCAGGGGGGCACGCGTCTTCTTTTCATTGCATCAGAGCGTCGCCTGACAGTCCGTCCGACGTACAGGACCCCTTCCGATATGGCAACACCTGTCCCGTCCGCATCAGCCTCCCGCTCCCGTGCACGT
>APFE030452199.1:16945-27523 GCA_000404065.3 Pinus taeda | reverse complement strand
TTGTTCATGCTCATTGTTTTATGGTACTGATATGCAAAAAAAATTCAAAGTATAAATAAGGAAGAATTGTTAAAAGGAATAGATAATACTGATTCACCCCCCCTCTCAGTATTATTTTCAACAAATAATAAGGTGGATAGAGTTCATTTTGGCAACAGGGGAGAAGGTTTCAGTATAGTCAATGCCTTCAACTTGTGAAAAACCCTTTCGCAACAGGATGAACTTTATGTTTATCAACTTTTCCATCTGGTCCATACTTGGTTCTGTAAATCCATTTGCATCTAACAAGTTTTCGTCCTTTTGGAAGAGGAACAAGATCCCTTGTATCATTTGCCAATAATGAACGATATTCTTCATTCATAGTTGCGTCCCAATCTTGATGGCCTGAAGCTTCTGCAAAGGTTTCAGGATCATAATTCGCTGAAGCTTGATCCAGTAAAGAAGAGGCTCCATCGAATTGAGAATGTGTACGTCGCTGATCTATAGGATCACCGACAAGAGCACCTACTACATACCGAGTAGCACGGACCCATTTTGGAAGCCGAGGCACTGAAGGAGGATCCTGAGAAGGTGGGGGAGGATTGTCATCCTCACTGTCATCATCTGAACAAGAAATATTTTTAGAAGTAGAAGGGATAGAGAGAGGTGGCGCATTTGCTGAACTAGGCTCGTAGGCCGATATATTTTCAGCAAACTTTACATCTCTTCTAATGATAACGTTTTGGACTTAAGTGGAATAAATCTATATCCATTGACATCTTCAGAATATTCAACAAAAATACATTTTTCGCTCTTAGGTTCTAAAGCTTTATGTTTCTCATCTGGAATATGGGCCCATGCTTCACTTCCAAAAACACGAAAGTGACTTACATTGTTTAATTGAGCTCCATGCTTCTTCTGGTGTGATATTCTTTAAAATCTTAGTAGGAGTGTGATTTACTATGTAATTTGCACAATTAATTGCTTCTGCCCAAAAATTAAGACGAAGTCCTTTAGAATCTAGATTGAAGCATACAATTAGCCATTTCCTTTAAGGTGCGATTCTTTCTTTCAGCTACACCATTTTGTTGTGGAGTATATGAAACAGTATGTTGCATTTGAATTCCATTCTCAGTGCAAAAGTTGATGAATTTGTTGTTAATATATTCTCCGCCATGATCAGATCTTAGCTTAAGAATTTGATGTTCAGATTGTTTTTCAATAAAAGCCTTAAAGGCCAAGAACATGTTAAAAATACTTCACTCTTGAGTTTTAAGAAGTATACCCAAGTGCATTTGGAGAAATCATCAATGAAAGTTAAGAAATACTTGTAGCCAGTGATGAAACAACTGGAAGTGGACCACATAGATCACTATGCACAAGCTATAAAGGGGTTGAGGTGTGCCAAGAGGCACATTTTTCAAAACTATCTCGATCATGTTTTCCGAGTACACATCTGGAATAAGCATCATCTCTGCAAGATACCATTGGAAGACTTGTCACCATATTTTCTTTACATAGATTCTGAAGGGAGGGATAGTTTAAGTGACCAAATCGCTCATGCCAAAGTTTGCTCACTTCATCATTATGAGCAACAAATACTGAGGGAAGATTTGATGACCCAAAGTTGTTAAACTTATACAACCTTGTAGAATCATTAGCAATGCAGTAGCTAAAATTTGTCTAGGATCTCTTAAGTCCTTAATTACAACATAATGAGGTGAAAATTCAACGATTTTACCTTTTCACCTGAATGAGCTATCTGATATACGGATAGAAGGCTGCAGGATTAGGTTCGAACTATTGTTGCGAAAATCGTGATTTTTTCATTTTCCCGATAATATCGCTCGATTAATTCAATGATTTTTTCATTTTGAAAAAATCGGGATTAATCGAAAAAATTGCTATTTTTTGGGAAAAAAATCTTGAAATTTCTATATTTTTTATTTATGTTTTTTGTTTTTTTGTGTTTTTGTTTGTACTACTGGAAATTTTGCCGTTTCTTGATGATGATGATGAGGAGCAACAGGAGGAGGAGGTGACACAACCTACCGAGGCTACCCCTGTCACCAGTAGAGGACGTGGCCTACCTCTTGTAGCTCCTAGTTCTTTAGCTTCTAGAGCACAACAGAGTCCACTGCCAACTCCACTGACATCTACATCTAGAGGGAAAGCTATTGCATTTTCTCGCAACAGGGGCAGAGGAAATCAATAATATTAGTTATTTGGTTCGTTTCATTGTATATGACATTATGACTACTTATGATATGCGATACATTATTATTTTTTTGTTGATATTTTGAGGCTGAGTTGGGACTCAGGAGTAAGGACTAACTATTTAGGACATGATTCACTGTTATGTGTGATGTAGCACTAGAAATGATATTACACATCTTATATATTAGTTCTTTTATCATATTTATGTGTCAATGTATTTATTTTATGTTGTAGATGCTTTAGATATTAACAAAATTGAAAAAATGAATATTTTTGTATTTTACAATTTTTCTTGATTTTTTCTTGATTTTTACGATTTTTTTCCAATTTTTTTCCCTCGCCGAATAAATCCCAATAACGATTTTCGCAACATTGGTGGAACACATAATACATCATTAAATTGACCATTGTCTAGATGAACAGTTTCAGTCCCTACAACACTAAGAGATCTATCATCACCAACATATATGTTTTTGGTGTTACAATCATTTAAAAAGAAAACATGGCTTTGTTTTTGGCCATGTGATAAGAAGCTCTAGAATCAATGGGCCACTCATGAGAATGAGAAGAAGAAGATACATTTAGTGCATAACCAGATTGAGATGTTTGACAACGACATGTAGAAACTGTGTTTCCTGAAGATGAAGTTGAAGTTGAAGAGTGCTCCAAATGGATGTTATGCTTCTTCATTGCTGCTTCCAAGGCTTCCATCTTCTTAAAGCATTTGGATTTGAAGTGGCCATCTCGATTACAAAAGTGGCAATGTCTATCAATCTTCTTCCCTTTGTTTTTATTTGCCTTATCATTTTGTTGAAATGATTTTTCATTTTGAGATTGAAATTGCTTAGGACCTTTGTTTGATTTAGGACCATTCTTTTTAGGATACTGCTTCTTAGGATTCTTTGAATTTGGTTGCTGCTGGGCAGCTAAGGCTTTCTTAGAAGAGTTTCCAAGATTAAGAAGACCAAGATATAGGAGCTTTTCTTGTTCTCTTATTAAAGAATCACAAAAGGCATTACAAGAGGGGGACTCGTAGTCTTGTCCTAGAGAAATAAAGGCTTCTCTAGTAGAATAGAAGGTGGAAACAAACACAAAGTAGGTTGGCCCCAACTTAGTAAGAATGGAATAGATAAGGCTACCATCTTCTTTCTTAACCTTAACATCTTCCAAGAGAAGTCTAAGGGTCTTGAACCTGGACAAAAAATTTCAATGGAAGAAAGATTATTAGGGTCTAATGTAAGCAACTCATTTTCGAGTTGATGGGCTCTAATTTCATTTTTAATTCCAAAAACTTTAGTGGGTTGTTTCATTGTTTCATTAGGATTATCGAGTTTTACGATATGGAATCTAATGTCTGGAGAAATAGACATCCCTATCAACCCACATGCTTGATCTTGCCTATTTTCCCATTTGGTTGTCTTATCTTCATTTTGAAGTTTGGTTTCTTGGCATGAGGCTATTCTGTAAAGACCTTTACTTCCAAGTAAATCCACAATGTAGGGCCACCATTGGAAGTAGTTGGTGTGATCAAGAATAACTTGGCATGAACTTTTCTTTTTAACAGAAACTGAAGCTGTAGATGTTGAAACTAAGTGTTCCAATGGAAAGATCTCGAAAAATTAGGCTGATTAAAAAAACGGCTCTGAAAATGACTTCTAGATGAAGAAGTTATGGCTTTTTGAAGAAAAGTTGTTGAAGATGCCGACAAAGTGCGTGAATGTGTGGAAATGAATGATAATGTTATATTTAACCCCCACTTCCAAACTTAATCTAATTAGCTCACTTAAAAAAAAAAGATTTTATGTGACTCACTTTTATAAATAAGTGAAAGTCACTTTTACATTGGTACTTTATGAGCTACCCATTAAATTATAACTTAAACAAAAGATAAAGAGACTTTACAATTATAAGTGACTCACTTCTTATAATGGGTGAGAACACTTTTACATGAAGTAATTTTAAAACATAAGTTACATGTGCTTTTTGAAAAAGTTACTCAACAAAAAGAAAGACTTGAACTCAAGACCTTTGTTCTCATAAAGTAACTTTGGACTAAGTGAGCTAGTTTAGAAGGTTAGTAATTTTTGAAAAAGAGGAAGGGTTTTTTTTTGTCACTGAAGCTTTGGGGTGCGTGCTTACTTGAAAAAACTCTTTTTTGCATACAAAACAAAAAGCACAACACCCAACACGGACATACAAAAAAAACAAACCTTACGGCTTGAAGTTAGCTTTAGCTAGAAACTAAATATTTTCCTCAATGTTTTTGATTTTCCGAGATCACACTAAGGTGTGGCAAAAAATAGCATACGCATGAGAAAAATCCTTTCTTACTGTTTCTGATTTGCCCAGATCGCACAGAATCGCAGGGCAAAGAGCATACACAGAAATGAAAGTTATAGATCTGGTAATAAAATACAAAGATCTAAATAAACCGAAATAAACAAAGGGATGAATAGCTAGAACTGCAAATAAAGACTGTATACCTCCACATCTTTAAAATGACGTAGCTAGGGCTACTGGAAGCTTTTTCGCGTGAAACGAAAGGGGTTCCTCATTGGAACATATGCTCCTAACACAATAGAGCAGTCCTCTCGGCTCAAAAGCAGTCAGAAACAATAGATCTAGGAAACGATAGTTGGATGCAGTTGTACCAACTTCAGATTTGGATCACCAACGGATGTGGCCCTCAAATAGCTCTGATACCATGTAGAAATTTACAGGGTAAGTTCCTCAGACAGAACACTAAAGGACACCGCTCACAAACAGATCACAGATCAATACACTAGGATTCTTGACGTGGTTAAAACCCTCAAAGAGGGAAACAGTGCACGACTTGAGCTAACATGACCACTTCAGGGAATTTATTAATAAAAAATTGAAAATTTATATAAGCTTCTCTCATGAACGGTTACCCTACAAATGACCCTCCATGCTCTTTAAATAGAGATCATGGACCAATCGGGTGTTAAGGCATGGATCAAGTGTTGGTAATATCGAGGAGAGAATGAATTGTTAGATCCCTTCATGTCTAGAACATATCGTGACCGTCAGATTGTAAGTTACAAAAGTATATAGTAAAGAAACACACTTTACTTAACTCTACACTAGACCAAGTTATATTTAACTATTTCCTATGTGTCAGAATATCCTAACAATTAGTGATCAATTTTTGGGTTAGATTTGCATTATTGCATTTGGTTGATTTATGTTGGAATCTGAACCATATTTGTACTGTTGGACTATTTTGAAATCGATTGATTTATACCAGTGATGATAATATCGGCGAGATATTGCCGAATATCGGAAATATCGCGATATTTTTGGCGAGCCGATATCGCCGAGAAAATGTCGCGATATGTTGGCTTTTGAAAATATCAAGATGTTTCTGAGATATCGCCGATATCTCGGCAAAATATCGGGCGGCGATATAAAATATTGTCGCGTAGGCTAGGTCGCAGCGAGAAAAAGGGAAATTTGCCTTTTTTTCCTCATTTCTCTTTCTAAGTATTGGAGAAGGAAGGGGAAGAGTTTTTTGGTGGTTGTTAATGAGGGATTGGGGATCAACAACGATTATCACCACCAACTAAGATTTTTTTGTGGATCAAAGATTGAGGAACAGTGAGACAAATTTCTTTTCTTCCATTAATAGGTATGTTCTTAAAAACCCCGATGTTAATGATTTTTTCATAGAGTTAGGGTTATGCTTGCCTCTTTGCCTACCAACATTTTGTTTCTTTGTTTTTTTTCCATTTGCTATGATTTTCATGCCCATGAGCCAATGCAAGAGTTTTCTCCATATTTGGACAACAAGCTTCATTTTTTTTTCAACTTTCTTATGCACCTTCTTATTGCCATTTTTCATTCACATTGCAAATAATGTAGTAATTTTTTTAAAATAAGGTGGTTATTACTTATTATTTTTTGTGTTGGGGGGTTTAATGCCAATTTTTTGTTTTTTGTTTTGTGCCCTAGGCTTGAATTAGTTCACTACAAAGGGACCCATTTTGAGAGTATGGGGACCCTGTTGGTGGGGCAAATCGGGCATATCTATCATGCAAATTTTGTGGGACCAAGATGTCAGGAGGGGTTACGCAATTGAAATACCATTTGGTTAGACTCCCTACACATGATGCAGATGTAATGCCTCGTATGGTTTTTAGTACGGAGGTTATACAAAAATCTCTTGAAGCAATCACTGAACAAGACAAAAAGATAGCTTCTCGGGAGAGGACACTGGTCTCAGATAAATAGCTGCTAGTTTTATTTGTTTTGCTACATATAAGTTTATAACTCATGATGATGAGATACTTTTATATATGTGATGTTATTTTTTATTGGTTCTCGACATTTGAGTCCTTGATTGGACAATTATTAGGGATTAACAGGATTTGGTATCGCCTTTGATGTATCATTTTTGTTTGAGATCATATATATCAATGCTTTCTTCTTATTTATGTGCCAATGTGTTTAGTTCATGTTGTTATTGCTTTATATGTTTAAAAATCTGAAAAAATGAATATATTATGCATTTTTTATGCTTGTTGATATTTGTCGATATTTTCACTGATATTGCCGATAAGGTGTTTTCTGGATCCTCACCGATATTTTGCCGATACCAATATTATCAACACTGATTTATACTGAAGTTTGAGTTTGATTTGTATTATTGGGATTCGCTCTGGAATTGATTGATTTACACTACATAGTTGGAATTAGACTGCATTAATACCTTGGATTAATGAATGATTGTGTTGATTAAATAATAATATTGTTGGAACAAGCGCGTGTCTTTTCTAAATAAGAGGAAAATATGGTTATTACTTAATAAACCCTAACTAGGACATGAAACATTAGGCAACAATTGCCCTAGCATATTAGTGTGGTATCAGAGTTGGAATCCTGCTAGCTCGAGGATTAACAATGGAATCTAAACTATTCAGGCGAGGGACCAATTCTCTTACCAAAAAGAATAAGAATATGATGATGGGAAGAATGATGGAAGAACAACTTTTTAGAGTAGGAGATTCACTCTCCTCTCCATTCAATGATGTTCTTCTTCTATCATTGGAAGAGGTGATAGGAAAACTACAAATGGTGGAACAACCACCTTTTTAAATGATTCTAGCAGTTATGGTTCCTGCAATAACAAACCTGGGTGAATACAAGCTATGAAAGCATAAAGACGAAAAGGTGAAGCTTGTGGTTGCACGCTGTCTGAAGGAAGTTTTAAGGGTTACAACCCCTGAAATCCCTTTTGAAGAGAATCTTATGCATGAAATTAGGAAACTCCTAAGTTCTTTGGAAGGAATGCAACTTGAAGAGGCAAAGAATAAAATACATCAATCACTTGAACCCGATGATAAGAGCTTACAATAGAAGTTAGGTATTAAGGAAATGGAACAATTTTGGACTAGTTGCAAGGAAGACAGTTCAAATGATATTGATGATAAGCCCAAGCCTGGAAAAACAAAGTACAAGAGAAATCGGAGCAAGGGCCAAAACATGGACATGGCTGTATCCTCCAAAAAAGAAGGAAAATCTTTAAGAGGAAACCATAGCTAGTGGTAGTAGTATTGAAGATAACTATATTACCAATAAAGATGAAAGGGTCGGCTAAATTTTAGGGAACAAGATGGTCTTCTCAAGGAAGGGGACACTTGTTTTGACAACAACATCATTCAAATTTCAGATATGTGAATGTTGAAGGTGGGAATGAAAGTATCCTTGATATATAGGAAGGTGAAAACAACATTACCCTCTCTGATAACGTGATGACAAATCCGCCATCCACAAGGCTTCACCTTGAAAACAACTCAATAATAAACGTTGAGATTTCAAGTGAATTAAGACAACTGGATAGTGTAAGTAATAATAAAGTATGGACATTGAGCTCTCACCAACAGGCCTTTAATTTGACTATCAAGAACAAGATTTGTATGGCCGAATTACTTGATAGTGCATGAGGTCATATAAACTACAAAAAGGTTGAAAACCTCATGAACATTGTTATCTAGATGAAAAAGGTGATCCCAGTAGCTTCAATGCTTACTCCTAATCAATTTGAAGCGGGGAAATTGTCGGGTTTCAGTTTTTCCTCTGGAGTAGAAGCTCTAAGTGCTTGTAATGCTCTTTATTATGCTGGCCAAGGTAGTGATAACACATGGAACTAGAGGGTATGCTATTTCTAGTGGGTAGTCATGAGAAAATTAAGGGACACCCACTGAACAGTTCAAGGTCATATTGCCTAAAACACTAGCATATTGTATCGGCACTAGAGGCATGATGACAACACTTCTTCTAGGTTGGAGAACAAAAAATCCCGATGAGCTTTGGAAGGCAACAAAGTGGGCAATAGCAAGTTTGTAGTTGGTATTATAAAGCTGTAGACATTAAACCATGTATAGAATAGTTGGAAATATGTTTGATCTAGAGTCAGGATGATATAAAGTCACTGAGTACCAACTAATGTTATCTTTCAAATTCTTTTGAAGGATGTTCCATTCATTGGAAAGAATGCTTGGACCATCGACTTACGAGAGAAAAAATAGTCAAGGAGGAATGTTCAGAGATGTCTTCTTCCTCGTTTGATTTAGTTGTCACTTCATTCTGTGACATACATCAAGGTGAAGCCCATGAAAATAAGGGAATCTAAGATAATTTTATTAGATTAGCAAATTCAGCTTGAAAATAAGAGAATCTAAGATGATTTTATTAATTTACAATGAATGACAACAATAGTAGGTCATGAGGATTCAAGAATACACCTAGTGTGAGTATAAGAGACTTGGAGTGCAAATGCATCTCCTTATGTTACACTATCAAAAGCTAAAATACATAAAAGAGTGATAGAAAAGACATTAAGTATTAAGCTTGGCCTTTACCTCCAATCCCTGTTCTCTCACACAACCTCCGTCTGACATTCCTGGACAGCCTTTTATTCGCATCCCTTCCCCCCTCCTTATGCCGCCCCTTTTCTGAGAGGGACATTAGGAGAGTAGTCAAAGCTATGAGTATTAACAGAGCAACTGATGAGGAAGGGCTTCAAGCCAAATTCCTTGAACATGGCATCCCATCTCTTGAGTCCTATATTGCAGATTTATTTAATCATGTGGTGTGTTTAGGCTCCCCCTCCCAGTCAAGACACATTATTTACCTAATCCACAAATCAGGGAGTAATTATGATTTGAACAACTATTGAATTATCATGGTGGGTCATACATTCTCCAAGATTTATGCCACGGTGTTACACCTGTGGTTGTTTGAGGAATTGGAGAGTCATCATCTTAGGGCTTGGGGATAAGTAACTTTTTGGCCAAATTACCAGACAATCGATCACATCTTCACTCTTCGAGCAATTATTGAGGAGGCCTCTTCATCAATCTTTTAAGGTCTACAATTGCTTTGTAGAATTTTGGAAATGATTTTGATACAGTTCGGAGGGAGGCCTTGTTCCAAAGGCTTCGCGACATTGGCATATATGAGATCTGCCTGGCAGCCATTATGAGATTGTATGAGTAAGTTTTGGGAAGGCTCAAGATGGAAAACAACCTTTTCGATTTCATCTAGAGTACCATTGGAGTCAAATAGGGTTTCCCCCTCTCATATTGGTGAGTTGGAGCTTTTCCTACATGAGCATATCTGGGAAGGGGATGGTTGTTAGGTCATGATTTCGCTCGTCCTTTTCACCAACTACTTGGCCTTGTTGGCTTCTCCTGAGGGGGATGATAGAGACAGATCGATGCATTGTCCAACTTTTATGATCTTCAACAGTTGACAGTCAACTTGGGTGAAACCAAGGTTTTTGTCTTTAGTGCATCGAGGAGATCGCTTATAGATGCATCATCTACTATTGGGCAATTAAGATTTAGATCACCACCACTTACATCTACTTTGGGGTATAGTTCATGGGACCTCCTTTTGTGACAGACACTCCAACCTCAGCTCAATAAAGGATATGGTTCCCTAACCCTCATTGGGAGACAATGTTTTTAGAGTCAGTTTCACGAAATAGTGTCCAAACTTCACCTCATGGAGGTAATTATGAGACCCACAGTTCTTTATGGCTCTGAAGTTTGGGGATTAAGATTGTGTTGCAAATAGAGGGCCAACTTGGAGAGAGTCTAGACCTTGCTTTTTAGACACATCATCTTGTAAGCGAACAGTTCCACAACCCATTATTTAGGTAAAGTTCGGTGTTGTAAAGTTTTGTAGATGTTCTATGCTAAGAGCAATTTCACTTTTCTCACAGCAATCATACAAGTAGTTAAGCTAAATGCAGATAGAACATATAAGCAGATCTTACAGAAGACAAATCAGAAACAGGAAAAATGTGTGTGTTCGTTTCGGCGGTCAACAGGATGCTTCAACCAGCAAAGTCTCCTT